>JADBJO010003014.1:94837-97337 GCA_016801955.1 Conus betulinus | reverse complement strand
CACACACACTCCAGCATCTATACTTTCCCGCTTGCTCACAGACATACACACCCGCGCACATGCTTGTCACAGGTGATCCACTGCCTCTTCTTACACGCTGTTTGTTTAAAAGCGCAATGGATTTGAACAAAGCTCTTTTTTGTGCGCATCAGCTTAGCTCTGGGGACACAAAATCGCCTGCCTGATGGAAGGAGCTCAAACTGTCGCGCAAGCGTATGCCCCACTGTCACTAACAATCGCACGAGCCTTGTTGACCGCACGCCTTTCATACAACTCACTCATACTCTCCTGTCTCTCACCAACAATCTTACCATAGATGTTCACAACGCTATCCAAGAGTTTGCTGTTTTTCAAATTAAGATTTCCATACCAGCAAATGCATGAAAAAGTCAAGACAGACTCAATAAAAACTCCTGTAAAATGTTTTAAGAATTTTTGGCTGGACATGCAGATTCCTCAATTTGCGTAGGAAATACATTCTGGTTGGCATTTTTTGTATGCGGACCTGGTGTGTGTATTGAAAGTGAGCTTATTGTCTAATGTTGTGCCCAGATATTTGTATTCCTCTACCCGTTCCACTTTTTTCTCCATCAATATAAAGATCAGGCACATAATTTTTTCGCTTTCCTAAAATTTATGATCATCTCCTTTGTTTTTTTGACGTTAGGCTCAAGATAATTTTCTTTACACCAGGTGCTGAAACGCTCAACTTCATCAGAATATGTTACATCAGAATTGGAAAGGTCTTCAAGGGCTGTATCATCTGAATATTTATGATTGGTGTTTCTTCTGTACCAATGCAGTCGTCGGTGTACAGAGTAAAGAGGACAGGAGAAAGAACGGTACCTTGAGGGGCACCTGTGGAACAAAAGAGGACAGATGACATGACAGATTGATAGCGCACTGACTGGGATCTGGAGATGAGGAAATCTGTGGTCCACAGGATAAGCTGGGTCTGACAAAGCCTGGGTCTCACAGGTCGCCACTCAGTGCAGCGCCCCCTATGTGCCTATCTATCTGCCTGTGTGTCCCCCTCTGAGTGCGTGCGTGCGCGTGTGTGCGCGCATGCGTGTGCGTGTGAGTGTGTGTGTGTGTGTGTGTGTGTGTGTGTGTGTGTGTGTGTGTGTGTGTAGCTAGGAAGATAGGCATAAATGAGTGCATTTTCTAAAATTGTACAGCATTCAGATGTCTCAAACAATCCCATATAATTTTGCGACACTTATTTTCAAATTTATTATTGTTTTCAGCATTTGGGGATTCAGGTTTTTAGATTCATTAACCTCTACTTCTCTACGGGCATTCGTAATAAACAGCATCCTTTCGTTCCCAGGAACCGTACCCGAATCTTGGATCACAAGAGTTCATACACGAGGGAACGACATACTGCGCCGGTACACCCATCTTGTTATCGTTGCTAATGGTGCCTGAACGCGCGCGAGACTTATCTCAAGGTTACAATAACCTCTGGCACCAAGTGCTTCAGTGTGGTTCGCATCAGCAGCTGGCTGGCTAACGTCCTCTCCTCCCCTTTCCTGCCCCCCCCCCCACCCCCCCCCCCCCCCCCCCCCCCCCCCCCCCCCCCCCCCTCATCAACCTTTCTGACACCCCCCTCCCTCCTCTCTTGCCCACCGACATTACGCTGAAACATCAATGAGATCATAGCACTTCGTCTTCAAACCAGCGGTGAGAACTGAAACGGTGAACCCCCTCGCCATTTGAGTCCTGCAGAAGAATTTGAAAATCAGGTAGGAAATCCAGATGCCTGCAAACAGAACCGCTCTCCCCCCCCCCCCCCCCCCCCCCACTTCTCTGCAACCCCCCCCCCCCTCTCCTCCCAACTCCACCACCCGTCCTTCTCTTTCCCGTTCCTTTTTCTCTCCAGACCAGTGTCGTTCGTGAGAGCAGCCGCAGTTCGTCAAAATCTCATTTCACGCAGTTTCTAAACAGCGTGTACATCGCAAGCGCGCAGCCCTTTTCTTTAAACGGGAAGGACGTGTGTAACTATGATTATGCAACGCGGAAATCCCGGAGGTGACGTCACACCGGCCACACGCCAGAATTCTGATTTCGCGCTAAATTACTATGTGTAAGCATTTTAA
The DNA here is from genome assembly GCA_016801955.1 of Conus betulinus. Taxonomy (NCBI): domain Eukaryota; kingdom Metazoa; phylum Mollusca; class Gastropoda; order Neogastropoda; family Conidae; genus Conus; species Conus betulinus. Next base: position 95,238 of record JADBJO010003014.1, on the reverse strand, counting down.
GGCCTAGCTTAAGTTTGAGCCTGCATTTGATATTGAATTGAAAAGTAAAGAGAAGAACAATCCTACACCACTCATTTTATGGTAGAAAGAAACTCGTGGAGAGCGTGGCAGCAGAGAGTCCTCAGAAGAGAAGCCCCCTTCAAGCAAGTGTTTCGGCCCTTATCTCCAGATACTCTAGGGGGGTTGGGCCACACCCGTTCATGACTCCGGATGTCCCTCTGCTGCCCATGTATTTTCATGTATTTGGGGGAGAATTCCACCGATGACATCATTCACAGTCTTCAAACACATGAGCTTTTCCTCGAGTGAAATCACATTTCAGGCCTTGTCACTCACCTATGACCCTATCTTTGCGCCAGCTGGTTCCGCCCAAATAGTCCCATTCTTTTCGTTTGAATCTG
>JADBJO010003014.1:59837-74837 GCA_016801955.1 Conus betulinus | reverse complement strand
TTCCACAGCATGTATCAGATTTATGAGACGGTTATCACGGCACCCCCCAAAATATCGCCTTCAATGATGTTACACGGTGCAAAAAAAAAAGTAAATAAATAAATAAAAAATAAAAAGGCAATCTTCTTTCCAAAGCGCCCTCTAGGAGACCATTTTTTTTTTCTCTCGCTGAGTTCTTGGGCTTTCATCTTTTCACGAGCATGCGCGCACAGACGGTGTCAAGAGTCAAGACACACACCACTGCATTTGAACTCCCCCGGGACAATTTTGAACCGTCAAAAAAAAAAAAAAAAAGGTCCCCCCAAAGCAGACGCATCTTTTCATCTGTGAGGGTTCGAGACCGCTTCTTTCTTTCTCTCTTTCCCATGTTCTCTTCAAACGGCTCTGATGCGTTTCGCTCTCGGCTGAGCTTTACATGTCAGTCAACTGTCTCCTCTGCACGTTCATAGTGCAGCAGACAAGGGAGATCATCTCATGGCTGACACTAGTTTTAAAGCTAAAGTCAAAATTCCCCATCTCTTACAAAAAACATGAATGTTATTTGTCCTGCCTGAAGAAGACCTAGTGGGTCGAAACGCGTTGTGCTGTAATCTGTTTGTTGCTTCGTTTGGCTAGCTGCAGTCACCTCACGTTGAAGCCAATTCAGAGGTGTTCCATTAGATGTAGTTTTTAGGTTCCGACAAGATGTTAGTATGTTTCATCACACGTGGATCACACTTTCATTTAGAATGGGTGCTTTTTTTTACTGTACTTTTTTGACTGCCAATATTTGCGTTTTGCTTGTGCAATCTCTTTTTTTTTTCATCCTAACTGGTTTTACAGTCTTGATGTGGCCTGCTGTGATTAGCCCGGCTGTGAACAACTCCAAAATGGAACCAAGCACCTAAACAGTAAACTGAACAAACGTTTAGCGTTCAAACCAGTTTTAAATTCGCCAACTGCAATATGATTTTACGGGGTCAATTAATATATATATATATATATATATATATATATATATATATATATATATATATATATATATATATATATATACACACACACAGAATTATGGACTGTGGTGTGTCTCTATCTGACGCCAAGAGCACAGACACAATCAGCCGTGTCTCCCTGATGATCCCGATCCAGCGGACGAAAGGCCTCGGAGCAGGCGATACATATAGATCTGTCTTCGAGAGGGATTGCGATAGTTTCCTCATGCAGCTAGTGAAGGGTTTTAATATTCATGATATACATTTTCCAATTTACTTCATCTTCAATTTTTTTTCCCCCCACTACTTAATTGTTCAGCATTATATTGTTTGGTCAATCAGTGGGTGATTGCATCTCTTACGAGATCCAAGAAAGGTTGTTCTGCACAATTCTTAGCCACTGACAATGCTTGGGTTGTTGAACGGCAGAGCTGACCCACTCAGACTGTTCCATATCTTTTGATCTCCCTTGCATCCTTAAATGGATCCTCAAGCATAGGCTCAAAGATTGTCCCTTACATTTTATACTGTTTGCGTAATGTTTTTAGTTTTCAACAACTTTTTTTCCTCTCCACTACTTTCGTTTTGTTTAATACTTCTACCTTTCGCTGGCTGCTTTGGGGGTGCTGTTGGATTCTTTTTCGAACCCTTGGCGGTCGGAACACCACAGAATTATGGACTGTGGTGTGTCTCTATCTGACGCCAAGAGCACCGACACAATCAGCCGTGTCTCCCTGATGAGTCCGATCCAGCGGACGAAAGGCCTCGGAGCAGGCGATACATATAGATCTGTCTTCGAGAGGGATTGCGATAGTTTCCTCATGCAGCTAGTGAAGGGTTTTAATATTCATGATATACATTTTCCAATTTACTTCATCTTCAATTTTTTTTTTTTTTTTCCTCTCAATTTCAAATCTTTGCCAAGTCATTATTATAATGATGGAAGAATTGTTAACCTGCACTTGTTTTCCCCCTACTAATTAATTGTTCAGCATTATATATATATATATATATATATATATGTGTGTGTGTGTGTCTCTCTTTTTTCCTACAATACCAGGTGTACCTGCATCTTTAACTGAAAAGGGTAAACGGAAACTCTGAGAAGAAATGGACAGTCGAAGATCCTCGGAAAAAATGCACCCCTCCCTCCCCAACCCCCCCAAAAGAAATCCCGATCGTCTCACATCTACACCTCTCTCTGTGTCGCTATCTGTCTGTCTGTTTCTCTCTCTATCCCTCTCATTAAAGAGTTCGGAATTAAGGTTGATCATTTTTCAAACTTTTAGCTTAGTGCCACAAAACAAACAGGTAAGTCTGATCGTCTTTCCAAATTCCGGCTGGCATACAGCACACATTCACGTGAAATTAATCATTAAAAAAAAATCTACTGACAGTCAAAATTCATTTCGTGTACAGAAAATATGCAGGGTAATGGAAATGTTTTCCAAAACACATCTGAATTAAATCGGATTTAATTAATCATCTTTCAAATTTCATCTCTTACTGTTAGCAAATATTCAGTTTGTTTTAGTCATTTTTTCAGACTCATCTCGCTTATACCAAACATTCTGCTAAGACGGATGATCCTTCAAAGTTAATTTCATGGCTTAAAACTTTCATGTGAATTTAATCGTTATTCGAAGATCTTCATAAATCATTCAGATGAAATTAAAGATTCTTCAAAACTCATCTCACTTACACGTGACACTCAGCGGAGATTACCTTTCATCTCACATGACACATAGTAGTGAGGTCAATTACTTTAAAAAAGTTAATCTCACTAACATGAAATTACAGGATGTATTTCAATATTCATCTCGGTTAACTAAACTATCCAAGCGAGAAGAAAGTTTTGAATTCAGCTCACACAAACATGCAGGTAAGATGGATCATTTTCACATCGTTAGCTCAAAACATGCAGGTAAGATGGATCATTTTCATATCGTTAGTTCAAAACGTGCAGAGGAGACTGAACCTTTTCCCTTTTCCCAAAGGTTTTTACGACCGACATCAATCGTGCAGGTGAGAGTAATTATCTTTCAGAAGCTCAGGTGTCCACATAAAAATGGTGATGGGAGTCATCACGGTCTTTGCTTCTTCCCTCTGCCTCCTTTTTATCTTTTCAAAGGAATCACTGCCGTGATCGAAGCACCTCCTATTAATTGTTTAATGAGAAGAGCGGGAGGGGAGTGGTTAAACCCCTCTCGAAAACTCCGCGTCCTCGCCCGCGTGGCCGCCTCCCCATTGCCTCCCCCCCCCCCCCCCCCCCCCCCCCCCCCCCTTTTTAAAAAAAATCGTTGAATGTCAACAGGCTCAACACGTTTACAGGTAATACTTAACGAGCACTCTCAGCCGTAGCTTCAGAGAGCCAGCTGTTCTCTCTCACCAACGCGAGTTCAGGGACAGCTGAAAACTCGTTCTCTCACCAACGCGAGTTAAGGGACAGCTGAAAACTCGTTCTCTCACCACCAACGCCAGTTAAGGGACAGCTGAACACTCGTTCTCTCACCAAACACGAGTTCAGGGACAGCTGAAAACTCGTTCTCTCACCAACGCCAGTTAAGGGACAGCTGAAAACTCGCGCGCCAATCCGTCTGACACTTCGTCACATATGAGCTACGCTGAAGCAGTTCAGTATGGAAGTGGGAAGGAGACCCATCAAAGTTTGGAGATCATACAGACCCAGATGGGTTACATGAAAGGGTGGTGGCGGTGGGGGGGGGGGGTTCATACAGGATTTGGAGGTCCTTCCTCATGGAGGTAGAGGGGGGGGGAGGGGGGGCAGTTGTACCAAAAAAGCAATTTTTGCTGGTCCGAGGGTGGGAATGGGGTGGGGCGGAGGGAGGGGGATGGAGAGGGTGTCCTTGGACCCTGCCTCCTCCCTCATCCGGCCCTGGCATAAACATGTTTCCTCACATGCAGTGGATAACACTCGTGTTGAAATGTAACTGTACTTGAAACAGGCAGAATGCAGTTGACACTCTCTTCAGTTTCACAGAGCAAAAGAAGAGAGGAAAAATATCTGGGCCTCTCACTAGTCAGGGTTCCACTGCTCATGGTGAACACCCTTACAACTTTCTGTTGCTCTCACTGGCCCTTCCTCTACCTACACAGGTTACCTTTCTCCTAGCCACACTCACAGTGTCCAACTGCCAACTTTGAAGCGCAGGCATGTGGTTTTGTATGCGGTCCGCGGCTACGTGCAGGCGAGAAGACGGCCTTACTGAACAATGGATAACAAGAAGCTGGCGTTTAGAGTAACCAGAAAGGCGGCCCAGCCGACTGAACAATTCTGTCATAGCCCATGGTGACTGGAAGTGATATGTAACCTGCGCAAGTAAAGGGGTCTCTAACAAAGGCAAAACAGAGCGAAAGCAAGGGAAGGGACCTATCGTCTCTCCTCTGGATCTATGATCGTTTCAAAGGCCAGTCCACGATGACACACGATCACTTTTAGATGATCTACAAACAGCACCTCATGTCTGTGAGGTTGAAACGGTCGATGTAGAACATGAATTTAAGATATGCAGGAAAGACAAATTCAGGACGCCCAAGAACAACATCAAACACGCTGATACGCTGAAAATAACAGGAAAATTACGGTTGCTGCAGAAGGCGAATGTGGACACTATCGGTTATAAAAAAAAAAAAAAAAAACCCACAGGTATGCTCGGGAAAGAACAAAAGAGATAGACAAGCACTGAAGAATCTTACTGATTAAGATTGTGTATCTGGTTTACGGAAGCGACATCGTTTTTGAGTTTTTTCTTTTTGAATAGTGCTTTCACATTCACATAATTCTTCAGAGTCACGTTGTTTTCAAACAAATATAACAATAACAGTTTACCTCTATGTACAGATTAAGTCAAAGTAGCTGACGTCCAGTTCAAAAATCAAATTGTCAAACTTCATTCAACCCATAGTACATTTGCTTGATAAACTCTCAGCAGAAATGCTGCAGGTCAGCCACTGTCAGACTGAATCCAGTGTCACGGGTCGAAATAGCTCAGTGGGTAAAGCAGCAGACCCCTGATCCTGGTGATCCTTGGATGCGGGTTCGAATCTCGCTCGGGGGCCGTTTTGGTACAGGCGGATTTTTCCCTCAGAGTTGATATTGCTTCTGACTTCCTTCACCAAAAATCCTTCGAATAGGACTATAAAACGAGATTCCGTGTGTTTATGCACGCATGATGCACGCATAATATCTTGTACATCCCATCACCAACTTTCGGAAGAGAAGGCCAGTTTGCGGTTGGTTGGTTTGGATGACACCCACACACATATCATCCACCGAGAGAGTAAAAGATGAAATGAAAAATTGAGCGACTGATATTCGACTGAACGACACGGGGAAACGACTGAATATAGCTGCAGCAAGCAGCTCCAGTCAGCTCTACCCTGGTAGGCAGCCCGTGGTATAAACGAGAGCCTGGATTGTAAAGCGCTTAGAGCTTGGTCTCTAACCAATGATAGGCGTTGTATACGAACTCTTGATAAAGACGATGACAACAATAACAACAACAACATTAATAATGATGACAATATCACAAAGAATAATACTAATGATAAGTTCTGCAATCCAGCCACAGCAAAACTCAGCTGCAGTGTAAAAATTTTGCCTCAAAACACGGGACATTACTGTTAGACGCAGTTCTTTGGCAGTACGAGAGGAAATAAAAAGACCGCAACAGGCTTTACAACGTTCCAGAAAGAGACGAGAGAACCATGTCTGAAACATCACTGCCACAAGCGCTTTGAGGCCATGACTGTCAAAGCTGTTGGCGCTTGAAGTTGGTGCAATTGAGAACGGAGGAGCTGGAAGAGTTAAACTGAAAATCATGACGTTTTCCGACTCCACATACAATCCAAGAGAGAAGAAGGCAGGACTGCCTACCTATATCTGAAGACATCACCAAAACGACCCTCGGTGGGGAAAATCGCAACTTGTGAAAGGCGAAATATCCCCAAAGATACGGTACTTGTAAGAGTTCTTGCCAGCTGGAAAGCAGCTTGTTCTTCTTCGTTCTTCACTGAGTCTAACTTCTCTTCACTGGGCGTGATGTTAGACGGTAGAGAAGAGAAATGTGTGTGTGTGTGTGTGTGTGTGTGTGTGTGTGTGTGTGTGTGTGTGAGTGTGTGTGTGTGTGTGTGTGTGTGTGTGTGTGTGTGTGTGTGTGTGTGTGTGTGTGTGTGTGTGTGTGTGTGTGTGTGTGTGTGTGTGTGTGTGTGTGCGTGCGTGCGCACGTGTGTGTGTATGTGTGTGTTTGTGTGTGTATGTGTGTGTGTGTGTGTTCGTATGTGTGAATGTGTGTGCGTGTGTGTGTGTCGGTGTCAGTGTGGTGTGGTGTGTGTGTGTGTGTGTGTGTGCGTGCGTGCGTGCGTGCGTGCGTGTGTGTGTGTGTGTGTATGTGTGTGTGTGTGTATGTGTACGCGCGCGCGCGCGTGCGTGCCCGTGTGTATTTGTGAGGGGACGGTGGGTGGGGGTGGTTGTGGATGAAAGGGGGTATAAATATACATGTAATTGATCTAGACTGTCTTATCTTGAGGCTTTTCATGTATGCCAGTTTTGGCAAACTGAAGCATGAAAAATAAATATAAAAGAATGTTAGGTCATGGCGTGTGAACGCGTGGGCAACACTAACTGAAGGGTCTTATCAATTCTAAAACAGCGTGCCAGAAAACAACAACGTTAAAGGGGAAAAAAATCAAGACTTGAACTAAAAAAAAAAAAAAAAAATCAGAGAAACTTGAAGAAATGAATGGTTATGCATGCATGCATCCATGTATGCATGCGTGTGTGTGTGTGTGTGTGTGTGTGTGTGTGTGTGTGTGTGTGTGTGTGTGTGTGTGTGTGTTTTCTTTGTGTGAATGAGAGGCAGACAGAGGGAAAAAGAGAGAAAGAGAGAGAGACAGACAGACAGACAGAAAGAAACAAAGAGAGAGAGAGAGAGAGAGAGAGAGAGAGAGAGAGAGAGAGAGAGAGAGAGAGAGAGCAGGGGCGGATCAAGCACTAATGGAAGGAAAGGGGGTTCCATAATGGGGGAGGGGGGGGGGGGGGGGGGGCTGCAGAACCTAACAGCAGATTTCATAAAAGAGGGAAGGGGGTGGTACAAGGAACAGAGAGGTGGGGGTGGGGAACATGATAGATTTTGTGAAAGAGAGAGGAGGGAGGGAGACACGATACAGATTTAAAACAAAACAAAACAAAACAAAAAACAAACAAACAAACAAAAAAAAGGGGGGGGGGGGGGGGTGGCCTGGGAGAGTGAGAGAGGGCTTCTACCAGAATCGAGGTGTACTGCAGCCTGGCAGATAAGTAGATATCCAGTACTCATGTGCACATCTTTTATTTATGTAGTTTTTTTTAATTCATTTATTTATTTATTTATTTTAATTGAGGGGATGTTCTAGAACCCCTGGACGTCCACCCCCCCTCCCTAAAAAGCAAAAAATATCCGTCTCTGGAGAGAGAGAGAGAGAGAGAGAGAGAGAGAGAGAGAGAGAGAGAGAGAGAGAGAGAGAGAGAGAGAGAGAGAGAGAGAGAGAGAGAGAGAGAGAGAGAGGCTTCTAATGTTTTCGTCTGTGATTTCTGTCACGTTCTGTATGTTTTGTTGCTGATCATATTTTCACGTTTCTCTTCGAGGCTTTCACACTCGCTTTGTGAACCACATGCAGCAGTCTGTGAAGGTCTCAACACGTCATAAATGTCTTTCAGGGTGTTCTATTCAAACCGTCTACGTTGCTGTGCGGGCATCAGATACAAAATGACGTCATTGCATTCCGCAAAAGGCTGTTGACGTCAACGTGCAATCCTCATCAGCCTCTGCTGTGAAAAAAAAGTAAACAAACAACAATAACCCATGTTTTGTTCAGTTATACAAAAACATCTCTTGAGAGCAATTACTACGCCCCTCCTCTCTCTCTCTCTCTGTCTCAGGGGTTTTTTTTTTTTTTTTTTTTGTTGTTTTTTTTTTGCTTTTGTATGTCCATCTGTCTGACTCTTCATCTGTTTGACCGTAAGCTATCGATCTATGTCTTTTTTGTTTGCTCACCCTCTTCATCCCTTTGTCTCTGTCTTTCTTTCAATGTGTGTGTGTGTGTGTGTGTGTGTGTGTGTGTGTGTGTGTGTGTGTGTGTGTGAGCGAAGAGAGAGAGAGAGAGAGAGAGAGAGAGAGAGAGAGAGAGAGAGAGAGGTGTACTCCCAACCCGTTCTCCACCCTACCTACCCCCCCCCCCCCCCTCACCCCTCCCCTCCATCTGCACCCAATTCATTTCAAATACTGGGCAATCCTGTCAGGAGTTTCTCTGGCAAACATGAACGTTAAAAGCACGTCCATGTAATCAAGAATTGTGTTAAAAAAAACAAAAAAAATGACTGTATCACTACTTATGTCCACTCTCTCTCTCTCTCTCTCTCTCTCTCTCTCTCTCTCTCTCTCTCTCTCTCTCTCTCTCTCTCCTACTCTCTCTCTCTCTCTCTCTCTCTCTCTCTCATCTGTGCTACTCTCTCTCTCTCTTCCCCCCTCCCCTCTCTCTCTCTCAATCTGTGCTTTCTCCTCTGAGAAGATAAACAAAAACACATGAAAAAGACCTGGGGAGGGGGGGGGGGGGGGATACCACAGAGAAAAAGAGGACGGCTAAGGAGGGGAGGGAGAGGGAAGAGTGAGGGCGGGAGGGGGGGGGGGGGAAGGGAGGGACGGGGGAAGGGGGAAGTATACACCACTGAGAACTCAAAGGGAAACGTATTCGTATTTCACGTTAGCTGCACAACTAAACCACCCACTGCAACCTGTAATGACGTCAAAGAGGATTATACGTCACAGACCCGACTTACTGCCCTCTTGATGATGGCAGACCCTTGGTGTAAAACTCAGTCTGTGGGAAATAAACGCCGGCGTGCTGACGATAAAGAAGCGGTCGGGCTGGAGAGAAACCACACGCAGTCAGGTGTAGGGCTGTTCTTGCTTTCGTGACGATGGCGTGACGATCACATACGGACGTTCCCTTTATTACGTCACAGCCACAGACATGCAGGGATGTGTGACAGCTTATTGGAGGGGATGGGGAAGAAGGACAGTTGGCAATAGGGGGTGGGGGTTGGGAGGATGTGGGGGGAAGGGTGGGGGTGTTAATATAAGCACTGTTAAGCGCGATGTGTGCAAAGGAATAACTGATGACTTTGGCTTGTTGAGTGACTTGTTACTGATCGGGTAAATACGAGACACAGAGAGAGAGAGAGAGAGAGAGAGAGAGAGAGAGAGAGAGAGAGAGAGAGAGAGAGAGAGAGAGAGAGAGAGACAGAGAGAGAGAGAGAGTGTATGTATGTGTGTGTGTGCGCGCGTGCGTGCCTGCGTGCATGCGTGCGTTTGTGTGTGTGTGTGTGTGTGTGTGTGTGTGTGTTGTGTGTGTGTGTGTGTGCGCGCGCGCGTGCGCGCTTAATTGTGCATAACGCTGGTTCCAAGACACAATGAATCTCTAAAATTCTCCCCATAACGCTGGTTCCTAGACACAGCGAATCTTTAACACTTCACTGGCTCCGCAGCAATTAGGCAATGAGACTTTTTTTTCTTATTCGCAGCAGAATGGTGAAATTTGCTTTACAACTATTTCTCACTTTTATGTCCCCTTAACGACTCGTTTTAGACGGTCTGCATGTAAACCTGTCCTACATGAAAGGCAAGAAACACCTAAGATTGCGTTTCCACAAGTAATTCTGAGTAGTTGGAGACACGTCTTTCTGCGATGCCAGTTAGTTTGCAGACAGACGACAGATTCCAAAAATCCCTATCACCACCTTAAAAAAAGAAGTAAACGCAAAGATTCTTTTAGCCCATGTACGGTCTAAAGAAACTGTGGCGTGTAACACTGCAAAGGCAAGTTTAATTTACCTTTCAAAATTCTTGCAAAAGTTGACTGGTTGTGAGAATGGAGAGACAGCCTACTCACAAAATTGAAGACTTCTTTCAATCGTTTTGATGAAAGGACAGAGGTTAATGATCATGTAATTTATGTAACAAAAATGCATGCAAATGTATCCAGGAAACGAAAAAAAAAAACAACCAAAAAAACCAACAGACGGCTACCTAAAGGACGAAACAAAATGTTTCTATGAATGGATTCGATGTCCACTGGTAACATTAATGCATATGAAAGTTACAATCTTCTTCCTCCCTCACACCACAAACCCCCCTCTGCACAACTCACTCTCATCATCCACTCACTAACACTATCCACCACAGGTCCTCCCTCCCTCTCTCTCTCTCTCTCTCTCTCTCTCTCTCTCTCTCTCTCACACACACACAGACACACACACACACACACACACCCTCATTTTTTGAAGTGACACTCTCTTCAAAGCATGCATCGCATGCAAATAATCTGAGTTCATTCCCGTTCTCAAGCCAGACACCATTTTTCGTCATTCACAGCGTCACGAGAAAGTTTCCTGACCAACACTACATGTGTCTGTGTCTCTCGGGACTGGTTGACGCTAGGATATATCAGGAAAGAAAGTATAGAGTTAAGTCATGTCGTGTAGTCTCAGACTGAAATGAAACTCCACAACATATCATCCTCATCCCCCTCATGCCCTGCTCTCATGGTGACCTCATTTCGATTTCCTCTCCACGTCTGTATCCTTCATGAGTTCGTGCCGAGGTCGCCGGTATGGACAAGCTCCTGGGGACTGTCAATGGATGGACGTGGTGGCGCCCTCCACGGAGGGGACACGTACTCACACTGACTCTGCAGTTACTGTCATCAGTAGGGGGGTTAGTAGGTGGTCGTCCTGTGTACGTTGGATCAGAACAGGCATCACTGAACACCACTGAAGAGACTGATAGCCGTGCGGTGTCTCGTGAGGTGGGTCGCCTCACGACGACTTAACATTTATTGCTTCCTGTCGATTGCCGTGTTGAGGCTGCGATGGACGATCCTGGATGTGGTTGTGGACTGAGAGCCGGGAGGAACCGCGCAAAGATAATGCCATTGAAGTGGCATGGACGATGGGACACCAAAGAAACGAAAAAGAAAAGAAAGGAAAGAAAGAAAGAAAGAAGAAGAAGAAGAACGTATCAAAATGCTCATGCTGAAGGGTGTGCAGACGTGTGGTGGGTGTAATGCTGCTCTTACCTGCACGTGTTTCCCCTCCATGTCGACCGTCTGTCCAATCAATAGGCGAAGACGGTGATGATGTCTCTTTGAAGACTGAAGCTAATGTCCATGCCGAAGGCCGTCCGCTGACCTCGTGTGACCATTCTGGACAATCTGATGAAGAATCAAAACATGGACAAATGTGTTCATTTCACCTCCCCCCCCCCCCCCCCCCCCTCTCTCTCTCTTTCTTTGTCTCTCTGTCTGTCTGTCTGTCTCTCTGTCTCTCTCTCTGTCTCTCTCTCTCTCTCTCACACACACACACACACACACACACACACACACACACACACACACACACACACACACGCATGCACGCACGCATGAAGGTACACACGCACGCAAGCAGGCACACACAAATATACAGACTCAGACACAGACAGAGGCAGACACACAGACACAGACACACACACACGCACGCACACTCCTATCCACCTCATATTCTCCCATAAATGTGCATAAAAGAAAGATGAAGGGTATGTGTTTGTTTCATCATACGTGCGTGCAAAACGCCAGAACACAGATACGCGGATTTTTTCCCTGTCTGTCTGTCATGTGGTATATGCTCTGTTGCTGACACTGTTATCGTTCAATTTCTCTTTGTGACTAAATGTAATCCACGTTCAGCTGAACAGTGCGCTGCAATCGTAAGCAACATGAAACATAAATTCTTTGAGAATGTTCTATACAGGCGCACTGTGTAACTGTGTAGGTATTAATGTAAAATGACGTCACTGAATGCCACCAGGGCTGCTCATGTCAAAGGCACCCCCCTTCCCTCCAAACACACACACACACACACACACACACACACACACACACACACACACACACACACATTCACACACACAACCACGTACGCGTGCACAAACTTCTGTAAACACAGACATTGTGCCATACATTATTCAGTTATTTCTAAATCTCTTCAACACACATACGGTGCTGTGTGTGTGTGTGTGTGTGTGTGTGTGTGTGTGTGTGTGTGTGTGTGTGTGTGTGTGTGTGTGTGTGTGTGCGCGCGCGCGCGCGCGCGCGCGTGTGTGTAACTGTTATGTCTATTCTCCACCCACCCCCTCTCTTTTTCATTCCTGCTTTATTTCCTTATCTCTCGCTGCATCCCTTTCCGTTGTGAATACTGGGCCCAACCTGCCAGAGATTCCTTTGGCTTCACAAGCAGTCTTCACACCTACATAATCACTTAAACAAAACCAGCTTTATCGCCGCTTAATGCTGTCTTCTCTCTTTCACTCAGCTCTTGTTCCTTAGAATTGAAAAAAAAATATGGAGAAATATACCTCTGAAGGAAGGGGAGTGGAGGGGTGGTGGTGGTTGGGATTGGTGGGGGAGGGACTTTGGAGGAAGAGTGAGGGAGGTACAATAGGATTGGGAGAGAAGGCATACACTACCAAGAATTCAAAGGGAAAACAGAACAGCTTCAAAGCTGGCTGCACAATTGAAAACCATCTTCTGCCAACTGATGGTGACGTCAAAGAGGATTATACCGTCACAGACCACAGACTCACTGCCCCTCTTTATGACGGCAGGTTCTGGTGATAAAGCTCAGTGTGTGTGGGAAATAAACGCCGGCTTGTTACACTAAAGAATGGAGTAGACGAGCGGAAGAGAAACAACGGCTCGCTGTGTTCCTGCTTCCGCTACGATGGCGTGACGATCACACGTTCCCTTTGCTTACGTCACAGCCACAGTCCAGCGCTGATGTATGATCGCTTTTTGGCAGGGGTGTGGGCATGGGTGGGAGAAAATTAGGGGGTGGGGAAGAAGAGCTGGGGGGAAGGAGGGAGGGTGGTGGGGGGTGTGTGCTGTTCCAAAACAGCGTATACAAAGGAAAAACTGATGGCTGATTTGTCAGAACAGTTTGCCATCATCAGGTAACACTCAGCCAACCTCCTCTCTTCGCGCGCGCGCGCGCGCGCGCGCGCGCGCGTGTGTGTGTGTGTGTGTGTGTGTGCGAGTGTGAGTTTGTGTGTGTGTGTGTGTGTGTGTGTGTGTGTGTGCTTTTCAGTTTAACGTCTTTTCACAAACAGTGACGGCAGACGAAGTTGTTTTACCTGCACCTCACAGGTTTGACGACAGTGAAAAAGATCATCACAACTAAAGCTTTCACCGCATGTGTATTTTGAAGTGGGCCTCTTCACTTCTCGCTGGCTGTTTGCTTTTTGCGGACGGACAACACCTGTCATTGCCTCATAATACCAGTTTCATGAAGCAGTGCTCACGAATGGAGAACATGTTGCGAACAGGAACGCAGGGGAACAGTTTCGAAATGTACTTCCAACAAAAAGTATGTGAGACAGTGAGCGCAGAAAACAGAATGTTTTAACGGTATATTTTTCACCGTAGAATCTTCTGTGAAATCTTCCAGTTGGCTCCTCAGGTGGTAACACCAATTTCCTGCATGAAAGACGGCTGTGGTTGGCAAGTCCAGCAGGCCATGAAACAGCTTCCCCAGCATCGCTGAAACCGAACAGAACGGTCGTCCAAAGTCGTCATACAATACACATGCCTGCAGCAGACGTTCTGTTGTCATAGTGCTAGTTTGACCAGGACACACTGGTTGGATTGACCAGTTCTGAGCCTGGTACATAGATGATGAAAGAGACAGTTGTGGCCTGTCGACAGACTGAAGATGATATCGTTTCTGGCATTGTTTACAGGCTGTAGCAGTCAGCCTTAAATGAGGTAAAAAGTGACTAAGGTATGGATTTTTTAAAAATGCAGATCGATGAGAATGAGGATGATGAAGATGATGCTATGGATTTCCATTTCGGTCTGAGACTGCATGACAGGACTGTAATCTACGCTTACTTTCATAATATATCCCGGCGTCAAACAGGCCCGAGAAATACAGACATCTGCAGTGTTGGTCAGGAAATTTGAGCAACACTCTCAGAGACGCATCCATTAAGGATGAAACTCGACTGTGTGGTCCCAGTCTTCCCAACTGACCCGGTAGCAAAATCAGCTCTGGGTAGGGGCCGGTCGGGGCAGGTACAATGGTATGGATCTTTGTGTGTGGGCCAATAAAAACACTCCCCCAAATAACTGTGTGTTCATAAAGGTAGTTTCTTAAAGTCCTCCAGATGCTAACACTGGCGTGTCTTTCTGAACAGTGTGTAATCGGGAGATTTTTTCTTCATTGTATACATAACAATGTCTGTCCATATTTTCTTCCGTTGTAGTTGCTACATTCTCCAAGGTAAAGCACGAAATTCAGTTGATGACGTCTTTCATTAAACTCAAGCTCCAGACAATTTCATTGCAATGTTCGCAGATCTGATAAATTTGTGATACCCTCGTTTCAACGGTGTTCGAGAATGTTTGTAATGCTGACAAAACAAATGTTGTACTGAACTCTGAAAGTCGAAAGTTTGGCAAAACATGTCGCTGTAAAATCTGTAGATTTTTGCCATATGTTGAAGACCTGAATGTTGTATCTTTTTCTGTTTTGGCACCGAGGTGAAACATTGGAGAAAGCAGTGAGTTCGGAACTGCGTCATTCAACTAGTTTAAATAAACCATGCCTTGAAGTGAACATCTGTTTGGCCGGTAAACACACAACAACAGCTGTCTGGTTCTTTGCTGGCAAAGGGCAGTGTGTTACTCGGGGACTGTACACTTGATGATGTCAATGGCGTCACAACGCCGAGTCATGTTTGCTTCGTTTCCTGTACAAACGTGCCAAGAGACACCAGCAAGCTCGCTACTGTATTCTTCGCATCGATACGTGGTGTCGAAATGTTGCGGCCATACGCATGCTGCACATGCTGTGTTATGTACAGCAAGGTCGACTGTTTTTCTAAAAACTGCCTGCTGTGAATTTTCAGTGTACATCAAGTCAAAGTACGAGAAAGCT
>JADBJO010003014.1:49837-54837 GCA_016801955.1 Conus betulinus | reverse complement strand
GGGAGCAGTCAATGTCAAGTCGTTAAGAGGCAACCCACCGGAGGAGACACTGCACTGCTGCCGAGTCACCTTGGTGGTGTTCAGTGGCGCCTGTTCTGATCTAACATACGCAGGACACCACCTACTAAGCCCCCTACTGACGACAATAATTGCTTAGTCGCGGAGCCGGCGTGAGTGAGCTCTCCCTCCGGAGGGCGCCACCACGTCCGTCCAACGACAGCCCCCATGGACCCGCCGATACCGGTGACCCCGACGGAACCAAACCAAGGCCACAGACGTGGAGTGGGACATGGAAACTGAGGTCACCATGAGAGCAGGGCATGAAGGGCCACAGAATGAGACATTCTTTTTAATGCTGATCGATGAGAATGAGGATGATTGAGATGATGATGCTACGGATTTCCATTTCGGTCTGAGACTACATGACAGGGCTGTACTCTACGCTTCCTTTTCATAATATATCCTGGCGTCAACCAGGCCCGAGAGATACAGGCACCTGCAGTGTTGGTCAGGAAATTTGAGCAACACTCTCAGAAACGCATCATTAAGTGGATGAAACTCGACTGTGTGGTCCCAGTCTTCCCAACTGAGTCCGCAGCAAACTCAACTCTGGGCAGGAGCCGGTCGGGGCAGAAAAACCCACATGACTGATGGGATTCGAACCCACGACCTCCCAGCCGGGAGTCCGCGACGCTAGAGCACGTTTGTCATTACAGACACGCTCATGACTTGCATAAATTTAGATGACTAATTAGCGTCATTATCAGAAGTCCCCTGACAAATTAAGCATCACTATCAGAAATCCACTCACACGGACAACATCACTATCACAAGTCCGCATAAAAAAAATTCGCATTACCGACAAAAGTCCCCTGACAAGTCAACAGCAACATGAGTAGTCCATGGACAAGCCAACAGCACGATCAGAAGTCCAAGGACAAATTAGTTTTACCATCAGAAGTCCAAGGACAAATTAGTATTACCATTAGAAGTCCGAGGACAAATTAGTATTACCATCAGAAGTCCAAGGACAAATTAGCATTACCATCAGAAATCTAAGGACAAATTAGTATTACCATCAGAAGTCTAAGGACAAATTAGCACTGCCATCAGAAGTCTTCGGACAAATTAATATTACCATCAGAAATCTTAGGACAAATTAGTATTACCATCAGAAGTGTAAGTGTAAGGACAAATTAGTATTGCCATCAGAAGTCTCAGGACAAATTAGCATTACTATCAGAAGTCTCGGGACAAATTAGCATTGCCATCAGAAGTCTCAGGACAAATTAGCATTACCATCAGAAGTCTCAGGACAAATTAGCATCACCATCAGAAGTCTAAGGACAAATCAGCATTACCATCAGAAGTCTCAGGACAAATTAGCATTACTATCAGAAGTCTAAGGGACAAATTAGCATTACCATCAGAAGTCTTAGGACAAATTAGCATTACTATCAGAAGTCTACGGACAAATTAGCATTACTATCAGAAGTCTACGGACAAATTAGCATTACTATCAAAGTTCAAGGACAAATTAGCATTACTATCAGAAGTCTCAGGACAAATTAGCATTACCATCAGAAGTCTTAGGACAAATTAGCATTACTATCAGAAGTCTAAGGACAAATTAACATTACCATCAGAAGTCTAAGGACAAATTAGCATTACTATCAGAAGACTATGGACAAAGTAACACACTATCAGACGTCCGTTGACAAATTAGCCTACCATGAGAAATCTGTGGACAAATTAGCATCCAATCCACAGTCTCTGGACAAATTGTATTGGAATGAATATAGAAAAATCAGCACCACTATTAGAAGTCCGCGAATAAAAATGAGCATCACTGTAGGAAGTCCACGACTACAAGTAACCATTATGATTCACGCAGAGGTAAACTTCACTGAGAAGTCCCTGGACAAATTGACGTCATTATTAGATGTCCATAACCACAAACATTGTCACTATCACGAGTCACTGTAAGAAGTCCATGGACATACAAACATCTATGTCAGAGGTGCATATGGAGACAAAACCAAGGGAGTTTTCGAAATATATTACAAACACAACAATTTTTTCGAGTTACCATGTTTTCGAAATATGTAAAAGACAAGCACGACAGATTTTGATTATCTTGTTAACAGACAAGAATAACAGTTTTCGAGTTATTTTGTAGAGAGAGAGAGCACGACAGTGGTTTTTTTTTTTTTTTTTTTTTTTTTTTTTTAGTAAAACGATAAGCACAACACTTTTGGGGTTATCTTGTAGACAACGAAGCGTAACAGTTTTCGAGATATCTTACAAACAACAATTTTCGAGCTCACATTGTAGGTAGACAAGCACAACATTTTTAGAAATATCTTTCAGACAGAGAAACACAACCGTTTTTGAAACATCTCACAGACAAAAACACAATTTTCCAGTTATCATATACGTAGACAACCATAGCAGTTTTCGACATATTGGGTAGACAGACAAGCACGACGGTTTTCGAAATTATCTTGTACCGACAGCGGCGCAACAGTTTTTGGTTATTTTGTACATGCACAAACACAACAGTTTTCAATGCATATCATGGACAGATAAGCACAACAGTTTTCGAAGTACTGTACAGACAAACACGACAATGTACTAGTTATAGTGATACAAGCACAACAGTGTTTTTAAAATAGCTTTCAGGTAGATTAACAGTTTTCGGAATATCCTGGTGACAGAGAAACATAACGGGATTTTAAGTTATCTTGTCAAATGAAAACTACGACAGTTTTGAAGTTATTCTGAAGACAAAGATACACAACAGTGTTTGAGTTATATTGTCGACAGACAAACAGACAAGAATACCCTGCTTCGCATGCGCGCAGGATAATGAAAGGGGAAAAGTGGGGAAAAGCGACCCTTCCTTGCAGGCACGGACATCGGGATTTAGTGACAGATACATTATGCTGTGTGATGTATTTCCATGTACATGTGTACGCAGGTATGAACATCGAGATTCAAGGACCGGAGTACCTGTCTTGTGATGTTCTACCTGGTACAAAACGTACTCGGGTAAGAACATCGAGATTCAGGGACAGGAACACCTGTAGTGTGGTGTTCTTCCAGGCACAAACGTACTCAGGTATAAACATGGGGATTATAGGACCGGAGCACCTGTTGTGTGACGTTTGGCCTGTCACAAGCTGCGACAGGCATGAGTATCACCAAGTTTAAAGGACAGAGACACTCTTATGTTACGTTCACCCGTTACAAGCTGCTTCAGGTATAAGCATGAAGGTCTGAAGTTGAGAAACAGCTGTTGTGTAACATTCGGCTCATTACAAGCTGCTACAGGTATAAACATAAGGGCTAAGGTACAGAAAACACCTGTTGTGTGACGTTAGCCCCGGTACAAGCTGGTTGATGTACAAACATCAGAGAAACGGGACAAGAAAACATGTCGTGTGGCGTTCTGTTCGTAACAAGATGCCACAGGTATATCAACATCATGATCAAAGGACGGGCACAATTCTTGCTACAAGAAAATTATTCTCTTTTCTCTTTTGTCTCTCTTTCGTTTCGTCTGGAGAGAGAGGAGGAAGGGAAGGAGAGAGAGAGAGAGAGAGAGAGAGAGAGAAGAGAGAGAGAGAGAGAGAGAGAGAGAGAGAGAGAGAGAGAGAGAGAGAGAGAGAGAGAGAGAGAGAACAACAACACAGACAGAGATACAGACAGACAGGTAAACGCACAAAAGACAGAGAACAGAGAGACAGGCACACAAACACAGACAAACAGGCGAGGAGAGAGAGAGAGAGAGGAGAGAGAGAGAGAGAGAGAGAGAGAGAGAGAGAGAGAGAGAGAGAGAGAGAGGCTAGTGAGACAGAGAGAGAGAGCAAAAGGCAGAGAGAGAGAGAGAGACAGAGACAGAGAGAGAAAGAGCGAGAGAGAGAGACAGACAGACAGACAGAGACAGAGAGGGGGGGGGGGGGGGGGGAATTTTTAGGTTTGCTGAAAAAAAATGAAGAAAAGGGTGGCGGACATGCAGACAGACAGACAGACGACAGGAGAAGGAGGAGGAGGAGAAGAAGGACGATGAAGAGGAGGTGGAGGTGGAGGAAGGTGGACGTCGGGAAAGTAGAGGGAAATATAAGGGGGGGGGGGGGGGGGGGGGGGGCGGAATGATATACGGGGATAATGGTTTCCATAATTTAAGTTCCCGCTGGTGAGTTCTGTGTGTATTTGCCCAGAGATGTGTGTTTGCATTCTTTAAACATGTTTTCATTGGCACGTGTGTGTGTGTGTGTGTGTGTGTGTGTGTGTGTGTGTGTGTGTGTGTGTGTGTGTGTGTGTGAATGTGTGTGAATGTGTGTGTGAGTGAGTGTGTGTGCGTGCATGCGTGCGTGCGTGCGTGTGTGTGAATGAATGAACAGAGTAGTCAAACGAATGCACGTTTTTCTTTTTGTATGCGTGTGCATTTCGGTCTGGTACACGAGTGGGAACCCAATTCTGGAATAATTCCAAGTTCGGCTCACGTGTGATGTCAATATCGGATGCTGAACGCCTGTTAATTCTGCAGAGCCAGCATGTTTATGAGGTCTGCTTTTGGCTGATAACATTAGACACCCCTCGCAAACGCACACGCACACACGCCACTGCATGCACGCACACATACACACACATGTACATGCACACACGCAGGCTCGCACGTACGCCCATACGCAACCACGCACGCACACCACACACATGTATATATTTACACTCGAGTACACATTTTCACTACCTTTACTCTTGTTCTCTGTCTGTCTGTCTGTCTGTCTGTCTTATCTACCAACCTCTCTGTCTCTAACTTTCTCTCTCTATCTCCCTCTGTCTATTTATACACCTATCTATCTATGTTATCTGTCTATCATGTACACACACACACATGCACAGGCACACGAACACTTCCAGATAGGTAAAACTCATAGGCAGACATACATGTGCGCGCATCCATGTGCATACATCCGATACACAGAAGTGTGTTT
>JADBJO010003014.1:27500-35000 GCA_016801955.1 Conus betulinus | reverse complement strand
TGATTCTCTGTACATGACCGTTTTTACAGGCTGTCCACGTGTTTTGGCCAATGAACTCTGTGTGTGTGTGTGTGTGTGTGTGTGTGTGTGTGTGTGTGTGTGTGTGTGTGTGTGTGTGTGTGTGTGTGTGTGTGTGTGTGTGTGTGTGTGTGTGTGTTGTGTTTCTCTGTGTGTGTTTGCGTGTGTGTGTGTGTGTGTGTGTGTGTGTGTGTGTGTGTGTGTGTGTGTGTGTGCGCGCGCGCGCGTGCGTGCGTGCGCACCTGTGTGTGTATGTGTATGTTTCTCTCTCTCTTTTTTTCCCCCTCTCTCTCTGCTACCGGGTATTGTATGGTTTAGCTTGTAAATGGTGTGGGGAAGGAGGGGGAAGGAGGGGAGAGGAAAAACTCAGAGAATGGGGGAGAGGGAGGGGGAGGAGAAAGCTCAGGGAATGGGGGAGGGAGGGGGAGGAGAAAGCTCAGGGAATGGGGGAGGGAGGGGGAGGAGAAAGCTCAGGGAATGGGGGGAGGGAGGGGGAGGAGAAAGCTCAGGGAATGGGGGAGGGAGGGGGAGGAGAAGAAAGCTCAGGGAATGGGGGAGGGAGGGGGAGGAGAAAGCTCAGGGAATGGGGGAGGGAGGGGGAGGAGAAAAGCTCAGGGAATAGGGGGGGGGGGGGGGGAGGAGGAGGAAAAGCTCAGGGAATGGGGGAGGGAGGGGGGGGAGAAGGGGAGGAGCTCAGAGAATGGGGGAAGGAGGGGGAGGAGAAAGCTCAGGCAATAGGGGGGAGGGGGGGGGGGGGGGGGGAGGAAAAAGCTCAGGGAATGGGGGGATGGAGGGGGGGGGTAGGAGAAAGCTCAGGGAATGGAGGAGGGAGGGGGAGGAGGAAAGCTCAGGGAATGGGGTAGGGAGGGGGAGGAGAGAAGCTCAGGGAAATGGGGGAGGGAGGGGGGGAGGGGGGAGGAGAAAGCTCAGGGAATGGGGGAGGGAAAGAAAGAGAAGCTCAGGGAATGGGGGGGGGGGGGGGGGGAGGAGAAGAAAGCTCAGAGAATGGGGGAGAGGGAGGGGGAGAGAAAGCTCAGGGAATGGGGGAGGGAGGGGGAGGAGGAAAGCTCAGGGGGAATGGGGGAGGAGGGGGAGGAGAAAGCTCAGGGAAATGGGGGGGGAGGGGGGGGGGAGGAGAAAGCTCAGGGAATGGGGGAGGGAGGGGGAGGAGAAAGCTCAGGGAATGGGGGAGGGAGGGGGAGGAGAAAGCTCAGGGAATGGGGGGGGGGGGGGGGGGGGGAGGAGAAAGCTCAGGGAATGGGGGGCGGGGGGGGGGGGAGGGAGAAAGCTCAGGGGAATGGGGGAGGGAGGGGGGGAGAAAGCTCAGAGAATGGGGAGGGAGGGGGAGGAGGAGAAAGCTCAGGGAATAGGGGGCGGGGGGGGGGGGGGGAAGAGAGGAAAAGCTCAGGGAATGGGGGAGGGAGGGGGAGGAGAAAGCTCAGGGAATAGGGGGGGGGGGGGGGGGGGAGGGGGGGAGGAGAAAGCTCAGGGAATGGGGGGCGGAAGGGGGGGGGGGGAGAGGAGAGAAAGCTCAGGGAATGGGGGAGGGAGGGGGAGGAGAAAGAAAGCTCAGGGAATGGGGGAGGGAGGGGGAGGAGAAAGCTCAGGGAATGGGGGAGGGAGGGGGAGGAGAAAGCTCAGGGGATGGGGGAGGGAG
The DNA here is from genome assembly GCA_016801955.1 of Conus betulinus. NCBI lineage: Eukaryota > Metazoa > Mollusca > Gastropoda > Neogastropoda > Conidae > Conus > Conus betulinus. Next base: position 33,325 of record JADBJO010003014.1, on the reverse strand, counting down.
GGGGAGGAGAAAGCTCAGGGAATGGGGGAGGGAGGGGGAGGAGAAAGCTCAGGGAATAGGGGAGGAGGGGGGGGAGAAAGAAAGGGAATGGGGGAGGGGGAGGGAGGGGGGAGGAGAAAGCTCAGGGAATGGGGGGGGGGGAGGGGGAGGAGAAAGCTCAGGGAATAGGGGGAATGGAGGGGGGGGGGGGGAGGAGGAAAGCTCAGGGAATGGGGGAGGGAGGGGGAGGAGGAAAGCTCAGGGAATCCAATGGGGGAGGGGAGGGGGAGGAGAAAGCTCAGGGAATGGGGGGGGAGGGAGGGGGGAGGAGAAAAACTCAGGGAATGGGGGAGGGAGGGGAGGAGAAAGCTCAGGGAATGGGGGCGGGAGGGGGGGAGGAGAAAGCTCAAAGCTCAGGGAATGGGGGAAGGAGGGGGGGAGAAAGAGGAATGGGGAAGGGAGGGGGAGGAGAAAGCTCAGGGAATGGGGGGGGGAGGGAGGGGGAGGAGAAAGCTCAGGGAAATGGGGGAGGGAGGGGGAGAAGAAAGCTCAGGGAATGGGGGGAGGGAGGGGGAGGAGAAAGCTCTCAGGGAATGGGGGATGGGGGGGTAGGGAGGGGGAGGAGAAAGCTCAGGGAATAGGGGGCGGGGGGGGGGGGGGGGGGAGGAGAAAGCTCAGGGAATGGGGGGGGGGGGGGGGGGGGGGGGGAGGAGAAAGCTCAGGGAATGGGGAGGGAGGGGGGAGAGAGAAAGCTCAGGGAATGGGGGGGGAGGGAGGGGAGGAGAAAGCTCAGGGAATGGGGGGGGGGGGGGGGGAGGAGGAGGAAAGCTCAGGGAATGGGGGAGGAGAGGGAGGAGAAAGCTCAGGAATGGGGGAAGGAGAGGGAGGAGAAAGCTCAGGAAATGGGGGAGGGAGGGGGAGGAGAAAGCTCAGGGAATGGGGGGGAGGGAGGGGGAGGAGAAAGCTCAGGGAATGGGGGAGGGAGGGGGAGGAGAAAGCTCAGGGAATGGGGGAGGGAGGGGGAGGAGAAAGCTCAGAGAATGGGGGAGGGAGGGGGGAGGAGAAGGAGGAAAGCTCAGAGAATGGGGGAAGGAGGGGGGGGGGGGAGGAGAAAGCTCTCAGAATGGGGGAGGGAGGGGGAGGAGAAAGGGGGGGGGAGAGGAGGGGGAGGAGAAAGCTCAGGGAATGGGGGAGGGAGGGGGAGGAGAAAGCTCAGGGAATGGGGGAGGGAGGGGGAGGAGAAAGCTCAGGGAATGGGGGGAAGGAGGGGGAGGAGGAAAGAAAGCTCAGGGAATGGGGGAGGGAGGGGGAGGAGAAAGCTCAGGGAATGGGGGAGGGAGGGGGAGGAGAAAAGCTCAGGGAAATGGGGGAGGGAGGGAGGGGGGGAGAGAAAGCTCAGGGAATGGGGGAGGGAGGGGGAGGAGGAAAAGCTCAGGGAATGGGGGAGGGAGGGGGAGAGGGGGGAGGAGAAAGCTCAGGGAATGAGGGAGGGAGGGGGGGGAGGAGAAAAGCTCAGGGAAATGGGGGGAGAGAGGGGAGGCAGTGGGAGTGAAGAAGGGGCGGGCGGGGGCGTGAGTGCATGTGCACGTTTAATCACATTACTAACACCCATTCCATGCATTTGTTTTTCTGTTTTTGATGATCCTCGTGTTTAACGCATTCAGTGTTTAATGCATTCAGTGTTACATTTAATGCATACAGTGTTACATGCACTCAAATTTGTTGTAAACACGTTTCATATGTGCTTGTGAACGTGGACGTTACGCGCGCCCGCGCGCGCGTGGGTGTGTGTACCTCTGTGTGTGTGCCACTGTGTATGTGATGTGCCGCTGTGTGTGTGTGTGTGTGTGTGTGTGTGTGTGTGTGTGTGTGTGCATGCGCATGTGTGTATGCGTGTGCCACTGTATGCGTGTGCCACTGTGTGTGTGTTGTGTGTGTGTGTGCGTGTGCGCGCGCGCGCGTGCATGTGCACGCACGCACCTGTGCCTATATGTGTGTGTGTGTGCGCGCGCGCGCGCGCCCACGCGCAGCAAGCATGAGTGTGCAGCGAGAAGAAGGTTACACACACCACACACACACACACACACACACACACACACACACACACACATTCTTCTTCTTCTGCTTGATAACTGTGAACTGAACGCACCCTGTCAGTGAATGTGTTTACGTTTACCTGACGGCCATTTGTCTTAGAACACAAACAATACACAAACACACAGACATTTCCGTCTGACACCATCAATCGCTGAAACAAAACGAATCTAAAAAAAAAAAAAAAAAAAAAAAAAAAAAAAAAAAACATACAAAACAAATACAAAATCACCATCAATCCATCGCAGCAAAAACAAAGAAAAGAAAGCAAAACAAAGAAACAAAACAACACCTGTGTTTTGGTGTAAAAAAAAAAACACACACAAAAACGTTGCAATATTTCTGAATTTGTTTGACACAGAGGAACTCCCAATGTGCAGACAGAAGACACAACAAACATCTCCACAACCCAAGGAACGCTCGCTTCACCCTTCACGGCTTTTGCTGCACGAACCTGCTGGGTGGCTGGTGTTCTGCAGTAGCTGTAAGGGCCTGACCTCTCTTTCACCCAATACTCAACGAAGGCACAGCTGTCAGCCTTTCTTTTTTTCTGCTTACGGACAAGAGAGGGCAAACTCCGTGAAAGACGATCCTCGCCTCCCTGAGAGAGAGAGAGAGAGAGAGAGGGAGGGAGGGAGGGACAGAGAGAGGTGCCTGCAATGTGTCATCCCCATACCAACGGCCAAAACCGGCCTCCCCTCCCGAAAGTTGGTGACTGAATTTTACGTGTATGCAGAATGTTGGCAGAATGTATGCATGCGTTCACACACGGAGAGCTCGATGCATATCTCGTTTGAAGGACGTTTTTTTCGGAAACGGAACCAATCAGAACCAATGTTAACTCCGAGGGAAAAAAATCCCCGTCTGGCGAAACGGCCCGATGAAGATTTGAACACGCCACCCAAAGATCGTCAGGATCACAAGTCCCGGCGCTCTACCAAACTGAACTTCTCTGGCTCCAAGGTTTATAGGGAAAAACATTCGTAGTTTTTGGGGGAAAAAGGGAAAACAGTCACTAGTCTCAGGAAAATAGGGAAAAACAATTGTGGTCCATAGGAAAAAGCTGGTTATCCTCCGAAATAATTACTGTTTTCTCTCTTTTCGCTGTTTGCATCGAGGGTCATGTCTGCTTTTTCATGAAGAAAACAGCTGTTGTCGACTTCTAGACGTTAGTAAGCTCCCATACCCCCCTCTCCCTCTTATAAACGCTAGTTTGCTCACGTGATCCGACCTTTTCTAAATGCCGGGGTGAGTTTGCATTCAAACAATCAGAATACGCCTGTCTATTATTCTTCCCGGCGGAAATTTTGTGACCTTTTTACGTGATCCTTGAGGCCATCTTCGAATTAAATATACATTTTCTATTTCGAAAAAAAAAAAAGACGAATAAACGAAATGAAGTTTATCCCTTTTTGTTTGACGTGGGGTGTGAGCACGTCCATATTTCATTTGAAGCAATGCCAAAACAGGTTACTGATCATTTTTTTTTCTCTGAGAAGTATGGGTGTATATATATCCACATCGTTCAGCAACTAATAATCACTATGTCTTCCATAGAACAATGCATGAGTGTATACACACATGGATTGTAGAGATTGTTTTTCCTTCTCTCTCTCTCTCTCTCTCTCTTTTTTGTGCTTATTCAGAAAAAGTACAAACAGACACACAGACAGACAGAGAGAAAACACACACACACACACACAGAAGTGAAATCACAACCATTTAAACTGCTGGGTGGAGGTAGAAACAGCATAACAACCACTAAATAGGCGGGGATGGTCGGTAATCATTTGTTATTTATCAACAGCTGAATATTCTAACTGAAACACAGGGGCCAAAAAAAAAATAAAAAACAAAAACAAACAAACAAAAAAAGTTCTATCACTACATTATTCTCTAAAACTACGTGTCCTTTAGTAAAATTAGAGAGAGGAAAAGCATAATTTCAGTGGCCCCGCATTACGATTTTTACAAATGTAACCAGTTTTAACAAAAATGGAAACAGTTACAGGCCCCCTAATTCCAAACTAATACTTCATGCAGTTCCAGTTCGCCTAGTACCGATGCAGACACGATGCACGTAGAAAAAAAATGAGGAAACGGAAAAAACAACAAAAAGTAAGTTCCAAGATTGCTCTTATACCAAGAGCTCACACACGCATGCCACAACAACTGAAGAAATGAACAAAACGGAATCATTATTCAACATTGACCCGCATCTTGATTTTGAGAATGTTTCATTGTACATGCGTGTGTGTGATCTCTGCCTGCCTCTGCACTACACGAACTGGTACCGACAACGTAAACAGCCTTTTTTTTTTAGAAGTCACGGGCGTGTAACTGCTCAAACGGAGAACAAGAGTTGCCTCCTTTGTTCGTTATTGACTATTCACGTCTTGGCGCCTCATCTGAGATTTCCTGATAACAAGTTTTTTTTTTTTTTTTTTTTTGTCTTTTTTGTCTTGGCACAAAATTGACAGAACTGGAGGAATCTGGTGAGCTGTTCTGTGTGGCACCCAACAGACTCCCTGCAAAAGTTAAGAAGAAGAAGAAGGAGAAGAAGAAGAAGAAGAAGAAATAAAAAGAAAAATGATAAGAAGAAAATCGTTCTATTTTTGACCCCCCCCGAAGGTGTCTGCGTGACCCTGACCCAGAGAAATACTGTCCTCAACTGCCGAAGCAACCAGCTGGGAGCAATCCTGCACCACCCTTGGAAGCCTGAGCTGTGTTCACACAGGGTGCAGGCACGCGCAGGGCGTTGCATTAATACGTCAAGGGACATAACTGCTCCCTGGTACCTTAGGGCGTATTTTTGTCTTTTATGAAAATAAACCCTACATGTTGATTGGCTTTAGGCGTCTAAACGTTTGCCGCCAAAAGCCGTTTTCTACAAATATTTATAAAGAAAGCGCTGGCATCTGAATAAATGATGAAACTCCTCACCTGGGTGATTTATACGGCATTGAATTCACCCTCCGGAGGTTATGTTTTCATCTTCGTTTGTTTGTCGGTCTGTCTGTCGGCAGGATTACGCAAAACGTCCTGAAACGGTATTAACCGAACAAAATTCTTCAATGCGTTGGCTGTGACCAATGATGAACCCATCACATTTTAGAACATGTGACGCAGATGTGCTTCACACGATGGTTTCTGGGTTCTTCGTCACGATCCTGACAAAACAAAATCACGGGCAAGCTTACCCACCGATTCTAACAAGACTACTATGCCGAAAGATGGGTTGGGGGTCAAGAACAAACCCATTACATTCAGGTGCGGATCTCTGAGTGTTTTGGTCCCTGTGTCAAACAGCCAACACAGGATCTGTTCATATTTTTTCCTGAAATCATTTTTTTTTTCAATTCAACACGAACGTTATGAAGTTACTGCTTCTGGGAGGACCGTCTCATGATGAACAATAGGGAATAGTTCTTCTGAGCTGTTGCCGGGAAGTGCTGGATAAACAACATGGACAGGAACGGAAATCACACCTCCGGCGTGTTGCACATGACGGAGGACAGAGAACTGGAGATCTCTGTGTGTGTGTGTGTGTGTGTGTGTGTGTGTGTGTGTGTGTGTATGTGCGCGCGCGCGTGCGTGCGCGTATGTGTGTGTGTGTGTATGTGTAGGTCTAAGATTATCTTGTGATGAAAAGACGTTAAATAAAACTACTGAACTGAACTGAACTGTGCGCGTATGTGTGCTTGTGTATGTGTGTATTTGTTCGTGCGTGCGTGCGCGCGCGCGCGCGCGCG
>JADBJO010003014.1:12500-20000 GCA_016801955.1 Conus betulinus | reverse complement strand
GTGTAAAACATACTGATGAGGATAGGCCAGCTAGCTTTCACGAAGACCAACCTTACCAGACATTTGACCTCTCTCAGAAAAGCAGACAGCAGGCTTCCACATGATCAGCACATGCCGCCACAGATGCAGCCTCTGCCTGGTATTGCCACCTGCAGCACTGATAAAACACCACGGTACACCCACAGGTAAAATGCATCATCCCATCTTCTCCCTCCATTATCCTCACACACACACACACACACACACACACACACAGAGAGAGAGAGAGTTCGGGGACTTTTTTTTTTAGCGTCAACGAGCTGATAAAGGAGACGAGCTCCCAGGATGTTTTCAAAGCACTTCACAGTCTTGGCTGGTAACAGTCTTTGTCATGTGACAGACAAACGGCGCGTCAAGTGGGCGCCAATCACGAGACACGTTACAATGCTCATCGAATCAGGGAACCTGACACACACTATGAATAAAAAGACAGAAATGAAAAAGACACAAAGACCTCGAAAAAATGTTCATTTTCTTTCAGTTCATAGCCCTGTTAATCGTGATATCAGTCTTGTTTCTGAGAGCTAGGGAAGTCTCATTTGGTAATTAAGTGACGCCGTTTTATGTTCCCCGTCAGCTGGTCATAAACAGAAACGTCCTGGGATTGGTAGACATTCTTCAGGGCATGTTCCCTCTTCACCACAGTGCGTAGACTTTGGCTGCCAGAAAAGCAGGAACGAGTTCATTATTTTCCTTCTCGTTCTTTCTGTGTTCTTTCTCCCTGCAGGGATTTGTAGACTGCTGTTCTGTTGTTTTTACTGTTTCCCCTTTGTGTCTAACAGCGCACAGTGCCAAACACGCTCACAAACACACCAGGCAGTAACAACGAAATGGGTTTGTGTCACAAGACAGTGGTTCCAGCTAAAACACGTGTTTCAAAACAGGTGCCTTTCTTTTTTCATCCTTTTTGTTTTCTTGCTATGTCTCGTCTTCAATACATCCGACCCACTTCTTTCCCTCTACCACCCCCCCCATTCCCTCCAGCCCACTCCCCTCGCCTTCTCCCCTCTCATCTTCATCAGTTCCATCACCTATACACCATTTTATCCCAGCCTCCATATTACACAACCACTCCCATGGGGTATTCATGGGGTATCTTTAATGTTAGTTACAGGTCTTTGTCAACCGAGTGGTTAAAGACAAGGAACCCAACAGAAAAAGATTTCTATACCTTTTATTAGAATCAAATGTATCACGTGTGTGTGTGTGTGTGTGTGTGTGTGTGTGTGTGTGTGTGTGTGTGTGTGTGTGTGTGTCTGTGTCTGTGTGTGTTTGTCTGTGTCTCTGTGTGTGCGCGCACCGCGTGTGTGTGTGTGTGTGTGTGTGTGTGTGTGTGCATGTGTGTGCGTGCGTGCGTGCGTGCGTGCGTGTGTGTGTGTGTGTGTGTGTGTGTGTGTGTGTGTGTGTGTGTGTGTGTGTGTGTGTGTGTGCATGTGGGTGTGTATGTGCGCTTTTGTGTGTGTGTGTGTGTGTGTGTGCGCGCGCGCGCGCGCGCGCGTGCGTGTGTGTGTGCCTGGAAATGTATTGACAGGGAAAAGCCAGCTGGCTTCAAGACCGTCGCCCCTAACAGTTAATCTCTCTGCCACCACAGATGCAGCCTTTGCCTTGTATTGCCACCTGCAGCACTGATAAACAGCACGGTACACCCACAGGTAAAATGCATCATCCTATCTTCTCCCTTATGTTATCTTGAGAGAGAGAGAGAGAGAGAGAGAGAGAGAGAGAGAGAGAGAGAGAGAGAGAGAGAGAGAGAGAGAGAGAGCATTTGGGGACTTTCTGGCACCAAAGAGCCGATAAGGGAGGTATGTGGAAAAGCTCCACTGATGTCTTCAAAGCACCCCCCAGTCTTGGCTGGTAACCATTTTGATATACAACAAACAGCGCACCAAGTTCGCGCCAGTTGCGAGACGTATTACAATGCTTGGGGAATCAGGTCACCCAAAACATATTATGAATAAACGACAAAAAATGAAGATGACAGAGAGTTTTTTCTGCCTTGAACGGCTCCCACCCAGAGCTGAGTTTATCTGGATTCCATTGGGAAGACTGGGATCACACAGTCGAATTCCACCCACTTAACGGATACTTCTTCTGTGAGAGTGCTGCTCAAATCTCCCGATCAACACTGCAGGTGCCTGTACCTCTCATGCCTGGTTGATGCTGGGATACTTTATAAATGTAAGCGTAGAGTACAGCCCTGCCATGCAGTCTCAGACCCGAATGGAAATCCGTAGTTTCAGCTTCATCGTTCTCATCCTCATCGATCAGCTTGAAAAAAAAATTCTGGAATTCTGTTGCCTGGCATGGCTTTCTGTCATGGTGACCTCAGTTTGGATTGCCTGACAACGATTATGGCTCTGGTTTGTTTCTGTCGGGGTCACCAGTATCGGTAAATCGTTGAGGACTGTCAATGGTTGGACGGGATGGTGCCCTCCGGAGGAAGAGCTCACTCACGCCGGCTCCACGACTAAGCGGTTATCATCATCAGTTGAGGCTTAATAGGTGGTGTCCTGCGTATGTTGGATCAGAACAGGCGCCACTGAACACCACTGAAGTGACTCGGCAGCAGTGCAGTGTCTCCTCTGGTGGGTTGCCTTGGAACTGCTTGACGTTAACTGCACCCTGTGATTGCCGGTGCCAAGACTGTGGTTGGTCCAGCCGGGCTGTGGTGGTGGAAGGGGGTAGAGGGGGAAGAGGAGAGGGGGAGGGGGTCAGAATTAATGGCGTCGGTGCAGATCCACTGAGGTGGCACAGAAGATAGGATAGAAAAAAAAAAGACGGAGAGAACTCGAAAAACTTACTCACCTTCTATCCTTTCATAATGTCGATGAAAATCTCATTTTTGACAGCTAAGGATGCTAAATGTTCTTATTATGTCACGGTCGTTTTGTCACCCTGTCATTATAGATAGAAACGTCCTGGGATTGGTAGATATTATTAGAACATGTTCCCACTTCACCACAATGTGCGGACTTTGGCTGCCAGACAGGCAGGAACAGGCCTGCCGATTTTCTTTTGTCTTCTCATCGTTGCTCTTATTTCTGTTGGTTCTGTTGATTGCCGTTCCGTCGCTTTATTGTTTTCTTAATGTACCTGGAATCGTGCTGTGCCAAACACGTTCGCAGCAGCAAAGATGGAAGTTAAAACAGATGGGCCTATGTCACAAGACGATGTTTCCAGCCAAAACGCGTGTCACAAAACAAGCGCAGTTTTTTTAACCATTTTTTTTATTTTTCTCTTTGTTTCTCTTTTTTTTTGTGTGTGTGCTCTGTCTCATCTTCCATACCCCATCCACCTCCTTCCCCCTCGTCCTGTCTTCCCTCATCTCCGTCCGTTTCATTTGCTCTCTCTCAAGTCGCTCGTTCCGGCCATCACAATAGCCAGCCACACCTAGTTGGACCCTAACACGGCCACTGCACCAGCACTTCACAATTCTGTATCGGGTCGTCGTGAGACAACCCATCAGAGCAGACGATGCCCTGAGGGCGAGCCACTTGTGGTCTGCTTGTATGCATTACTCCTTGTCTGGCTACTCTGTAAGTCTTTTCATTCAAGTGGATTTTATGGTACGAAGGGAAGCCACCAAAGAAGATTCCATTATCTCTTAAAAGCAAGAACTGGATCAAGTGTGTGTGTGTGTGTGTGTGTGTGTGTGTGTGTGTGTGTGTGTGCGCGCGCGCGCGCGCACGTGCGTATGCATGAGTGTGCAGGCGCGAGCGTCCATGTGCGCAGAAGTTACTGACAGGGATAGGTCAAATGGTTTCTAACCTCCCCAAACATTTAATATCTGTAAGAAAAGCAAAAATGCGTCATCCCATCTTCTCCCTCCATTTATCCTGAGAGAGAGAGAGAGAGAGAGAGAGAGAGAGAGAGAGAGAGAGAGAGAGAGAGAGAGAGAGAGAGAGACAGACAGACAGACAGACAGACAGAATTCGGGGACTTCTTTTTGCAGCATACAGCCGATAAGGGAGACAAGTGGAAAAACTCCCATGGTGTTCTCAAAGCAGCTCTCAGTCTTGGCTGGTAACCGCACCGTTATGCGACAGACAAACGGAGCGCCAAGTGGGCGCCAATCGCGAGACTCTTTACAATGCTCGGCGAATCAGGCAGCCTGACACACACTATGAATAAAAGACAGGAATGAAAAAAGACAAAAAGACCTCGAAAAAAAATGTTCACCTTCTATCAGTTCATGAAACAGTTAATGTTGATGCCAAACTTTGTTTTGGGGAGCTAGGGAAGACATAATCTGGTAATTATATGACGCTCGTTTATTTCCCCCCTGTCAGCACATCATAAATACAGACGTCCTGCGACGGTAGATATTGTATTCTTCAGGACATGTTACTGTTCCGCCAGCGTGCAGACTTGGGCTGCCTGACAAGCAGGAAGAGGTCTCTTGTTCTTCTTTCTCGTCTTTGTGCTGTTCTTCCCATTGCGGGGGTTGTTGGTTGTCGCTCAGTTGCTTTATTGTTTTTTCTCTCTGCATCCAACAGTGCACAGTGCCGAACACGCCCACAAGCACACCGAGCAGTAAGAACAAACTGGCCTATATTACAGGACAATGGCTTCCAGCAAATACACGTGTTCCAAAACAGGTGCATTCTTTTATTCATCATTTTTGTTTTCTTGCATTGTCTGGTCTTCCGTCCCTCCCCCTCGCTCTTCTCTCCCTCTACCATCCTCTCTCACCCTCCCCCCATCCACTCCCCTCATCCCATCCTCCCTCATCTTCCTCCGTTCCATTCCTCACACTTTGTTCCTTCCTTCCGGCCTCCACAATACACAACCACAGCCAGGTTGGTGCTGGTGTGACTGCAACACAGTCAGTTCACATCATTATCATGTCGTCTTGAGATAACGCACCGGAGGAGACACTGCGCTGTGGCCAGGTGACTTTTTGTTCACTTGTGAACTTTGCTCCTAGTTACACTACTTTGCCAACATTCTCGTTAAAAATGGATTCCACGGTGAGAAGGAACCCAACAGAAAAAGAATCCTATGCCTTTCAAACAAAATGTATCAAACGTGCGTGCGTACGCGAGTGAGTGCGTAAGTGCATGCGTGTGCACATACGTGCGCGTTGTGTGTAAAACATACTGACAGGCGTAGGCCAGCTGGCTTCAAGACAAGCTCCCACTAACTTGCAGCTCTCTCTCAGAAAAGCACAGACAGAAGGCTTCCACATTATCAGCACATGCCGCCAAAGATGCAGCCTCTGCCTGGTATTGCCACCTGCAGCACTGATAAACACCACGGTACACCCACAGGTAAAATGCATCATCCCATCTTCTCCCTTCATTATCCTGAGAGAGAGAGAGAGAGAGAGAGAGAGAGAGAGAGAGAGAGAGAGAGAGAGAGAGAGAGACAGACAGACAGACAGACACAGACAAACAGAGAGAGAACAGATACAGGGAAAGAAAAAGAGGAGGGAGTGGGAGAGAAAGCGAGATAGAGAAAGAGATAGAGAGAGAGAGAGAGAAGAGAGAGAGAGCCAGACAGAAAGACAGACTGACAGACAGACAGATAGTCTGACAGGCAGACAGACAGAAAGACTTCGGGAACTTCTTTTGCACCAAAGAGCCGATAAGGAGATAAGTGGAAAAACTCCTAGGATTTCTTCAAAGAACCTCCCAGTCTTACTGACGGCTATAACGGCCCATAATGGTTTTCTTCTTTATGGAATATCTCAGAAAGTACTCGGCCGATCTTTCTGAAAATGTGTAGATATGTTCATTATGGGTCACGGATGATGCCCGATGTTATATTTTACCGTATATCCGCTACTAACGGCTATAACAGCCCATAAGGTTTTATTTTTTATTGAATATCTCAGAAAGCACTGGGCCAATCTTTCAAAAATTGTAGGTATGTCCATTATGTGTCACGGATCATGCCCGATGTTGTATTTTATCATTATATCCGTTACTAACGGCTATAATAGCCCATAACGGTTTTTTTCTTTTTATATGGAATATCTCAGAAAGTACTTGGCCGATCTTTCTAAAAATTTGTAGGTATGTTCATTATGGGTCACAGATGATGGCCGATGTTTACCAGAATAGCCGTTACTAACGGCTAGAACGGCCCAAAACGGTTTTTCCTCTTTATGGAATATCTCACGCGTATTCAAGATAAACTGGGAGTACGTTTATATGCTTTGCATCTTGTTTTGTTTGTATCTAACGGCGTACAGTGCCAAACACGTTGAGAAACACGTTAGGCAACAGAAACAGATGGGCCTACGTCACAAAACAAGGTTTCCAGCTAAAATACGTGTTACAAAACGGGCACATTCTTTTTTATTTAATTATTTTTATTTTCTTGCGTTGTCTTGACTTCAATAACCCCCCCCCCCCCCCCCCCCCCCCCCCCCCACTTTTTCCCCTTCACCGTTTTCCCATTCCTCCCATCCTCTCTCCCCTCATTAAGTCCTCCCTCATCTCCATCAGTTCCGTTGTTCACACACTGTTCCTTCTGACCTTCACGACGCACACCACACTTAGCTTGATACTGACGTGACTGCATCAAGGTCTGTCCGCATCATTATCATGTCTCCTAGAGGTAACATGCAAGAGGAGACGCTGCCCTGCAGCTAAGTGCCTTCTGCGGGGGCTTTGCTCTTGGTTCTGGAACTTTATCAACCCAGTCATTGATGAGAAGGAACCGAACAGAAAGGGACTACCATAACTTTTATATCAAATATATCAAGTGTGTGTGTGGTGTGTGTGCGCGCGCGGGTATGCGTGCATGCACACGCGCGCGTGTGTGTATGTGTCTGTGAGTCTCTCTCTCTCTCTCTCTCTCTCTCTCTCTCTCTCCTCTCTCTCTCTCCCTCTGTGTGTGTGTGTGTGTGTGTGTGTGTGTGTGTGTGTGTGTGTGTGGTTGTGGATGTGTGTTCGTGTATGTGTGTGTGTGCATGTGTGTGTGTGTGTGTGTGTGTGCGTGAGTGTGTGTGTGTGTGTGTGGGTGGGGGGGGGGGCTGTCTTTCAAGACCAGCCTCCCCTAACATTGACCTCTCTCAGAAAAGCACACACAGGAGACATCCACATGATCAGCACATGCCGCCACAGATGCAGCCTCTGCCTGGTATTGCCACCTGCAGCACTGATAAACACCACGGTACACCCACAGGTAAAGTGCATCATCCCATCTTCTCCCTTCATTTATCCTGACAGAGAGAGAGAGAGAGAGAGAGAGAGAGAGAGAGAGAGAGAGAGAGAGAGTTCGGGACGTCTTTTTGCCACCAAAGAGCCGATAAGGGAGCTAAGCGGAAAAACTCCCAAGATGTCTTCAAAGCACCTCCCAGTCTTGGGTGGTAACCGTCTTGATATGAGACAGACGAATGGCGCGCCAAGTGGACGCCAATCGCGAGACACTTTTACAATGTTCGGCGAATCAGGTGGCCTGACACATACTGTGAATAAAAGACAGACATGAAAAAGACAGGAGAGAGTTCGT
>JADBJO010003014.1:0-7500 GCA_016801955.1 Conus betulinus | reverse complement strand
GATACACTGCGTTCTGCAGCAGTTTTCTCCAATCAGATCGGCAGAGACCGGCGAGTATGAGACATATATCTGCACGTCCTGTTGATTTGCTCTGGTTTTTTTCTGTGTGGGCTGGGGGCAGGGTCGGGGGTGTGGCCCGTGGGGTGGGTGGGTGAAACGGGGGAGTGGAGAGAGGACGTCTGGGTGGTGTATGGGATGGAAGGGGGAGGGGAGAGTTGTGATGTGTTATGTGTGTGCGCGCATATATGTTTGGTGTTAGCTTCATATCTCTCTCTCTCTCTCTCTCTCTCTCTCTCTCTCTCTCTCCTCTCCCTCTCTCTCTCTCTCGTCCCCCCTCTCTCTCTCTCTCTCTCTCTCTCTCTCTCTCCACCCATCCATCCATTATTAGGATCCAAAACCTATAAGTGAATAAACCATCCGAATCTCTCTCTCTCTTCCTCCTCTCTCTCTCTCTCTGGTGTGTGTTGTGTGTGTGTGTGGTGTGTGCGTGTGGTGTGTGTGTGTGTGTGTGTGTGTGTGTTTGTCTGTGTGTTTCTGTGTTGTCCGTCCTCTCTCTCTCTCTCCGTCTCTCTCTCTCTCCTCTCTCTCTCTCTCCCTCTCTCTCTCTCGGCTCTCCCCCTCTCTCTCTCCTCTTCCTCTCTCCTCTCTACTCTCTCTCTCTCTCTCTCTCCCTCTCTCTCCTCTCCTCTCTCCCCTGCTTTCCTTCCTCAGCACCTCCTCTCTCAATCTCTCTCTCCTCTCTTCCCTCTCTCACACCCCTTCCCTTCTTTCTCTCATCCTCTCTCATCCCTCTCTCTCAATATCCTCTCTTCTTCCCTGCTCCTTCTCAATCATCCCTTCCCCGTGTTCTCTCACGTCTTCTTTCCGACGTCCGCCCCTCTCCCCCCCCTTTCTTCTTCTCCTCTTTCGGTCCCGCCGCCCCCCCCCCACCCCCCCCCCCCTCTTCCTTCCTTTCTGTTTGCACGGCGTATCACTTACTAATTTCCTCATCATCACTAAGGTAACCAACCTGACTGCAGCAATTAATGGGATGGAGGCGGTGAGAGAGAGAGAGAGAGAGAGAGAGAGAGAGAGAGAGAGAGAGAGAGAGAGAGGCTATTGATGGATGACGTACAAGACCGAATGCCCGGTTGACGTTAATGCTGCCATCAATTACCGATCTTCACCGGTGTCACATGAAAACTTTGCTTTCCGCTCTCGAAATTTACTCCGGTGTAAAATTCTGGAGCGGAAGTTTCCGCTCCCCTGCGATAGAGGAAAGTTCTCCCTCCCCATTCCTCTTCATTCCTCTTAGAAAAAAGTTCTTCGTGCATCCCTCTCCTAGAGAAAACGTCCTTTCACTCTCTTCTCATAGAGGAAAACATCTACCCACTTTCTTCTTAAAGAGATGAGTTCTCACTATCCTTAAAGAAAAGGTTTCCCATTCCGCTCTCAAAGTCTAAAGCTCTTCTTCCAAAATCCTTTAGAAAAGAAAAAAGAATAAAAACAAAAATCCAAAACTTTTTTGTATTCCCTTCTCTTGGCAAAGTTTCTTGTCCCTCCCGTCTACAAGAAGGAAAAAAATCTCGCCACTCCCTTCTGAAACAGAAAAATTTTACCAACTCGTGTGAAATGTTTTTTCCCCTGCTCTTCTGAAAAACAAAACAAACGAACAACAAATCGTCCCTTTCTCCTGAACAGTTCTTCCCACATCTCTGAAAGTTCTTCCCACATTTTTGAAGAGTTCTTCCTATATTTCTGGGAAGTTCTTCCCACATTCTTGAAAAGTTCTTCCCACATCTCTGAAAAGTTCTTCCCCACGTCTCTGAAAAGTTCTTTCCACACATGCCCCGACAAATGTTCCCCATTCTTCTGAAAAAAATAATAGCTACTGCCCAGAAAAAGTCTGCCCACTTCCCTTTCGAAAGAATTTTATATTTCATTTACAGATATGTTTTATGGTTACTGAAAGCGAAAATAACTCGTTGGATGGCAAGAGCCCTTCAAAAGGCCTGTGTTGGTCGATCGGGCGCCGTAATGTCAAACTCAAATACATTGAAAAATGTGAAGAAACGTCAGTATTTCCTTCCTTGAAATGAATGAATGATTACAAGCGTGTTTCTTTTTTTCTGGTTGGGATGAATAATCTGGCTTTTGGGAGAAAGTATAACATCTCATAGTCCATGAGTTGATAGGACAGGAAGAGAATGAGGCAGCGGCAGGTGTGGTGGGCGAGAGGCACAAGACACATTTTGCCTGACTTCACAATGAAGTCATAGAAGCAACATTCTCAGCTGTAGATTTTACGTCATGAAGGTTTGCTCCGGGGTAAATGTTGTCAGGGAGTACGATTCTCGCGTAACACCGATGATTTTGGCCCGTGTGACACCTGCAGACAATTAAGGAGCTAATGACGTTTTCCTCTCTCCAGTAACGTGCTTTGCTTTCGCTTTGCTTTGCTTCACGCCAAGATTAGGGGAGAGGTGACTGGGATGGGGGTGGGGGGGGGGGGGGGGGGGGGGGACTGAGTGTTTTTTGTTGGCCCTTTTTTCAACTGAAGTGTGTAACAAAGTGGCTGGATGTACTCATTGTCCATTTGGTGCAAACCCCGATTGGCGGATTACAGGGCTCCTGCGCACGCCGCTGTGTTATTTTATCGTGTGGTTCGTTTTGCTTACTCTGTTCGTGTATTTGACTGTGTTTTGTTTTTCGTGTTTGTTTTGCTGTTGGATTTCATGTGGGATTTTGCTTCTTTGCTTTGTTGTTATCGTGAAAACCATGGTTTCGTTTCATTTTCGCGCTTATTTCGTTTGATTGTCGTTAATTTGTCTCCGTTTTCCTTAATTTCATTCGAAGTTTTTTTTTTTTGTATCAGCCAAAGGTTAATGCGGCAGGACGGGGATGAACATGCGTGTGTGTGTGGGTTCGTGTGTGTGTGTGTGTGGGTGTGGTGTGTGTGTGTGTGTGCGTGTGTGGTGCGTGCGTGAATGCGTGTGTCGTGTGTGTGTGTGCGCGCGCGCGCGAGTGTGTGGGTGAGGGCGGGTGTGGAGGGGGGGGGGGGGGGGGTGGGAGAGTGGATTTATCTTACGTCTCACACTGCATTTTACCAGAGAGATAAAAAAATAAAAGATTGGGATCGGCCCGAATTGTGCTTTTATAAGGTTTTTTTTTTTCACGTTGGGTGCGTTATGGGCCACGAATCTCTTGCTTAATCTGCACGTTTTGCTCTGTTGCACTTGTTTTCTGGTGGGCATAGAGACTCTGCTTTTGTTGTGTGTTGGGCAATTTTGACACTTGGGGGTTGTTTTTTTTTTAGTTTTTTTTTGGGTGCCGCATACTTTCTTGTCCTCGTTCAGGTTCATCCGCTCTATCTCTTACCTTTTCAAGAATTTGACTCAGAGCAGACGGATACTAACGACTATCAGGAATATAACAAAATGCTCTACCATATAAATACAGTTTGTGGGTTATGGTGATGTGACTGTATTTTTGTGTGATTTACTCTGTCGAATACACAAAATTTTTTCTAAATAAATTCATAATTAAATATTTAATAACTTCATCACATACTATATTCTAGTTACTTCATTAATTTGACTTTATCTCAAGTCCATTATATAAACAATGTTACTTTTAATTGATTTTGCAATATTGATTTAACAACCAAAATCTATAGTATTATTAACGATATAAATAATATAATAATAAGGTAATTGTTATGCCTGTTATTATCATCATCATCATCATCATCTATCAATATTAATTTTGTGTGCTTTAGTGATCTTGTATGTCGTAAAGTACTATTGGTTTTGTCTGATGCCTGGGTGTATTTTGTTGTTGTTTTGTTGTCCTGTTATCGTTGTTATTGCTAGTTGTAGTCCAGGTTGTGTTACGTTATCTTGCTATCCGTCGCTTCCCAAAAAATTGTAACAATTATAATAATATATTAACTTGTGTTTGCTATTGTTGCATCATTCGTTATCATACAGCCACTCATCACATCACTCATCATCATCATCATCCGTTGTTGCTGTTTGTGACCATTACCTGTTTTATCATTATTATTCCATTATTGTTATTTAACACTATAATTACACATTACTTTTATAAATTGTTTTTTTTTATTCATTATCATGTTTTTATGATCATCGTATCCCTATCGTTTATTATTACACACCTGCCTCCTGATATCGAAGTCCGCGAGTGTTGACACAAGCTGTGAAAACAGAGAACGACAACACCACCTGCCTCACAAAACACGACATCTTCCGCATCCAATTTCATCCAGTATTCCCTACAAATCTTCCAGTTCATCCCCCGCCTCCGCAGCTCGTTCAATCTATCCCGCATGTCGTCACAAACACCCCACCGGACTCCCGCACACCATTTACCCGATTTTCACTGAGTGTGTTTTATACCCCCCTCTCCCCCTTCAATTCAATCATCACGTGCAAGACCCAAGTTTAATGAAAAGCAAGAAATCCAGAGTGTACTTCCACAATAGACTCTCACCTATCCCTTCTTAATCTTCTTGAGATTTTTCTCTGCTCACTCACCACACACCCCCCCTACAACGCACGCGCACAGGGTTCCTATGTTGCATCGACTCTTTTCTCCTGCCTCTCCTCGTACTACACACTCGCCACACATAGACAAAATCTCATCCATCATCTTCTGTCTGTGTCTGAATCTGATTCTCTTTCCCCATGGAGTGCTAGTCTTCCTCTCTTTGACCCGCGCACACTCGCTGCTCTCTCGCTTTTCCCTCACACGGCCACATTTCTCATGTTTACCTCCTCTACTAACTCGTCTAAATCTTAGCCTAATATTAGCGCGCGCGCGCGCGCTGCGCACCACACACACAACAGGTTTCACCACACACCCAGCACCGACATACAACAAACATCACGTCACGTGACCACAGTGTCTTTCCATGTCATCCGTCTCTACTGTGTTAAACGCAGGGAAGGACGGCGAGAAACGGTCTGGTCACACTATTTTCTTGCATTCCTGCACGGATTTACTTAGAACACGTTGTCTTTATGAGATGTGAAAAAGGTTTTGTAAAGGAGTTTTCGTCTATTCGCCTGACCGTTACTTGGGTGCAGGTTGGCCACAACGCCACGAATGCTTAAGATTGTAACCTTGCACCTCAAGTGACTGTAGCTCCCTTTAGGCGTATCTTTTTTTTCAAATAGAGAGTTCCGTTGTAGTGCCCCTATGTAATTGAGCCCAAAAACTAACTTTTTATTTGGGTCCTCACTAATGATACTCATATCGTAACATTTGGTTTTCCATATCTAATATTTAGTGAACTTCCACCCCTCCCCCCCACAACCCCCCACCTCCCCAACCCCAGTCCCAACTTTCCACTTCCTCTTTTAGGGATTTTTTTTCCCGATCTAAAATTCATTAACAACTCTCGGAATCAACCCGTGAACTTCGAACCCCTTCCCTGACCAAAAGCCTCCCCATGCACCTGCCTCTCGCACTCACCCCGCCCTTGACCCTATCTTTTGCCCCAATAGGTCTCCCCCCCCCCCCCCCCCCCCCATAGTTCCCGTTCTTTTCGCTTTTCCTGTGTCTGCTTTCAACTACCTGCATGGACTTTCGATTGGCATATGAAAAAAACAACGTAAATCTACTTTCAGTGACAACAAAAATCCTCAAAAGGACCCCCCCCCCCCCCCCCCCCCCCCCCCCCCCCCCCCCCCCCCTCTAACTGAGCCCTGTCTACAACACTCGAATCCTTAGGGAATGGCCTTGGTTGCGCATTGATATTTGGGTGGGTCTAACCACTGAGTGAGGAAATTTTCTGGGAGGTTGCGGGTTACCGTAGAGGTCAAGCAGGAACAACGCAGGTCCAAACAGATGGAAACAGCTCTGCTTTCTGTGAAGACAATTTTTTTTTTTTAAAAAGACCTACTTCGTCCTCGTACTGGAGTTTAATGACTTAATTTCAGCACGTAGATGTCAATACAGGGATAGAGGAATTTGGCGGCGACCTTGTTGGATCTCTTTGCGTTTCCTTCGCTATTGTTGGGGCACAGGTGTTTGGGAGTGGGAAAGTTTTAGCAGACGGACAGAAAAAAGAGAGAGGGTGGGAGTAGGGGGGGGGGGGGGGGGGCGCGGGTCATGTCAAAGTGCTGCACGTGGCACAGTGATACAGAATGGGAACGTCTAAAAGTAAAGCACGGTGTGTCTCACGGAGGGGGGGGGGGGGGGGGCGGGGGGGGGCGGGGGGGGGGGGGGGGGTAGGCTCCGCAGGTCGAATTTGTTTTGATATCTGGTGTTCTGAGAATTTACATGCAGCTTCGAGTCTGGCTAGAGAACATACATGATTTGGTGACTTAGTATGTAAATGTCCACTCGGACCTTTGTGATCCAAGTAGCTGTACACCAAGACTGAAATGCACGAGGGCCGTGCCTTAAGGAATCGACTATTCATAGACAGACAGTCAAGATTCTTTTGAGACATTCTCAACACGTACTGAAACGTGATGTTACATTCTCTTCTTTCATATTGTGCCCAGTCATGTACATGCCAGGTAGTTCCCAAGCAGATAGATCAAAATGAAAGGAACGAGACTATTTGGGGCGAAAAACACCTGGCGCACAAGATGGTCATCTTCACTGGTGAAGTGAGGAGCGCCTGACCGTGGTGGCGACAGGTAAGGGGTGGCTCTATGTATTTCTAGATTGAGAATGATTTTTTCATTGGGGGAAATTTCCTGAAGCCAGTGAAATGTATGGTGTGGGATGGTGTTAGTGTGTGGTGGTTGTGTGTGTGGTGGTGTGTGGTGTGTTGTGTGTGGGTGTGTGGCTGTGTGAGTGTTTGTTTGATCTCTCATCAGTTAATATTAGTGGTCTTGGGATCAAACTGTACGCCACACCTCAACAATCTTAGATGGACCTATGTAGTGATTCAGAGCACAAATCCGACTTGTGGCTTGGTGACCATTCACGTGCGCCCATGAAGGAAAAAAAGCCTGTCCGTCCAAAATGGTTTTGTCCTGTATCTGGGATACAACCAGAATGCAGATATAACGCTAAGGAGCGTAGGGGAGGTGGGGGGGGGGGTGTAGATTTGACGACGAAGCTTTGGAAAGTATGGATGGTAAATTCCGTGATCGTTCGGCACCTTGGGAATAGTTGATATTCAGTTATTCGAACAGTCCCTGACGTCAATGGAGTTTCTTCAAAAACGGTATGATGTGAATTTTATTTGCGGCTAGAAAAAACCACTCAGCCCACACAATGTTGAACTTTCTAAAGTGTCCTCAGTTGTTTTGCTGTGCTAGGGCGTAGGCCGGGGAGGTGAGGGGGGCGCAGGGTGGGGGAGGGTCGGCTAACCGCAAACCTTGTAGTAATTACGATGGACACGGATCTGAGGGCACAAACAGTGTTTTTGCACTGGCTTTCCAACAAAACGTGAGTTAGTGATGAATTCTGTCCCAAATGTGGCAAGTCCACCACACACACACACACACACACAGCACACACACACATCCCACCTACACA
>JADBJO010003013.1:252500-271716 GCA_016801955.1 Conus betulinus | reverse complement strand
TGAGACTGTAAGTTTTGTTGTCAAATTTGGACCGTGTTGGTGTAGCCCAATATGATTTTGTCTCGCGATTTAGAATTGTCAGATAAAACTATCTTTTTTTTCTTAAAAGACACATGTATGGACAGGATTAAATCCGGGCAGGGCATTTCAAAATACTTACCAGCAAGGAACTTCTTCTTACGACTAGTGGATGTGTGGATGCTTTATGCGCATAGTAAACAGCGTCAAGAGAACTTAAATAGCAGATCCTGTCCCAAATGTTTTTTGGGCTATGGCAAACAGTAAGTAGATTGACCAGGTGCTTACGTAGAAGAATGAGTAGATACAACTGGAAAAATAAACAGCTCTCTGACTTACATGCAGTACATGCATGCCAAGGACAAATGTGGTTACAGTAGGTAGTGGTAGATCCATTTGAGAACGTAAACAGTACGACCGGAAAAGTCCTAATCAGGTGCCCTGGTAAAAGAGAAAGTCGTATTTGTCCAAAGAATGCCCAAAACCCTACGATGTAGATCACTGGTTCATTAGGCAAACACATAAGTGTGCTAGCCAAAATGTTATGAATTAAGAAAAAAAAAAAGGCAGGTGTACTATAAAACTTAAACTGCATGCATGTTTTCTAGAATGCTGTAAAACCGGAGTGTTCGTCTTTGCTGCGATAATAACGTATGTCTTTAAGTGGTTTTGCTAGATTATATGTTCAAATTTGGGGGAAATTTCCCTTGATCGCAGTATACATGATGGCATGTAGGTTAACAATGCACGATGGTGCATCGCCTTGGTATACAATTGACTGTCGTAGTAGACATGTGCCTCTCTTTGGCAGCTATCTCCAACAGATAACATTTGTCAACCGCTTATCCTTCAAGCTTTCAAATTTCCCTTTTTACTCACTTTGCTCTCTTCCATGCAAGATATATTTCAATTTTCTTTTTTTTTTATTGACAAACTCCTATCTAACTTACGCAATTTTCAATATACACAACACGTAACCCTTTAGGCTTATCATATGGATTTTAACAGTATTGTTACGGACATGGATTGATTTATAACAGCTGCACATGAACTGGAATCAGAACATATAGAAAAAAAACGACATGTAATGATAAAAGTGAAAGGACATTTGTAGATACGATCAGATCAAAAGCTCCAGTATGCGTGTCTTCGTTTCTTATAGTTCCAGTCGCTTGATCGTTGCTCCCCTTCTTAACATTCCCTAAGCCCTGTTCTCTTGCACAAACTAATTAAACAGTCTTTGTCCTTTTTATTCATTTATTCAACATAGTTACGTGTGCGCTTGCACACGAAATCCAACACCATCAGGTGTGAACAGACTACAAATTAAAGAAACTCAGCTCAGCTTTCTGTTCTTTCTTCCTGTGTATAGTGTGCATAGATGATGCATAGTGATGTGTGAGTGTGTGTGTGTGTGTGTGTGTGTGTGTGTGTGGTGTGTGTGTGTGTGTGTGTGTGTGTGCATGTCAGTGCGTGCATTTTATATAACAATATATTCATTCACATATTTATCCTTTCTTTCTTTCTTTCTTTCTGCGTACGCAGGCTGATACTCCTGCGGACACTGTCTGTATAGAAACAAACAAGGCTTACACATTTCTGATCAAACATTTTTGTTGTTGTAGTCCAAGCAGAGGCATGTATCAAACTTGTGTACTAGTTAACTAGGAAAAAATTAACTTCCCAGAAAGTGATGAAGTCATTTTTTGACAATTGTGTGTGTGTTGTCATTGTTTGAATATTGCTTGACCACTTGTGTACACGCTTTTATGCCGTATATCTACATTATCTACAGAAAAATGAACCTAGTCGAGTTTAGTATTAAAAAAGAATTGTAAGGAATTCGCCTATTTAGTCATCTCAAGAGCACAGATATATTACATTTTTCTTGACAACGACTAATTATCAGACTAACAGCCCCACTTGTAATGACCGCTCAGCAATGCCGAACACATTGTTGCCAGACAGGCTTTACACAGATGACATTCAGTTCGCTGAGTACAGCACGGACAGCTGGCTGGTGGGGAGCAGCCTGCAGAAAAACACCCCTTTCCCTCACCTGCATTCATGGCTTGGTCTCTGCAGCTGCAGGCGAGCTGTAAACTCCCCTGCCTCTCAAAACTAAGGGGCTTGCTCTGAACAGTTGTGGAGGCCGGCGCTCTACCAGCTGAGCTATTCTGTCCTAACATTCACCCAATTCTCCTATACTATCTGTCTGACTGCCTATCTATATGTCACCTGCATGCCTTGCCTTGGCCTGCACAATTAATTCCAATGCAGCTAAAGAGATGTGCATGCATTTAGATGCGTTACATAACAATGATCAACCAGCTGTACACCTCTGTTAAGGTTTGTTTCTTTCAAATTTTTGACCAGTTCAGCGTGCAGTTCCATCCATTTCATTACCTTTGCTTCGTTGGACTGTTTCCACTTTTCTGCCAAGCGTGTTGAATGTATACATGAACGGGGTTTGACTGCTGAGTTTTAAGGGTAAAACAAAAATACTCAGGGCCACGCTCACTTCTCCAGGGACTGGAACATCAGCCAATGCCAGCAGTCCGCATACTCCTATGGGAAACCAGCACATGAAATCTGTTTATTGCTACAGAGATCAATCTTTGAGCTATGGTCATGTCTCGTAATGCTTTCGTTGTGTTGGTTTTCATAGCATTGGTCTGTATGGACCAATAGATGAGAGCCTGACCTGTACATATGAGTAAAAACAGAATGAAATTAAGGATTATTAGTACACTGAATGAATAAAACTTTCCTTTAAAGTCATGCCTGGTAGTTGGCAGTGGAATGCAGATACTTGTCTGGCTGTAAAATTCCCAGTGTGAAGTGACCGGAAGTAATGGAGTCAAGGCCAATAGGAAACCAACTGACCATGTCAACAGGCAAGCTATTGTTGCTGACCTTCTGTCAAATATGAATGTGCTGAACGGGAAATGAAGAACGATGAAAACGATCCATTGTGATAAACCAGATGATAAGTGCTGACACCTCACTGGACAACAAAGATAGAAACCCGGCCAGTTTACAGGTGTCACTGCTTTTCCCACATGTCTTCATAATGGAGATATTTACCACGAAATAGTTCATCAACTACTCCAATGATACCAATGTATACACCCATTAGAAAATCAGCCAACGTAAGGTTAATTACAAACACAGTGAATCCACTGGAAGAAGCCTTCCTCTGTACAAAACAACGTGCGCAGAAACAGAATATATTTCCTGTAACTGACAGACACATGATGAGCCACAGAAACCCTCGGTAGGTCCACGAGAGTAGTAAATCCTCACATGATGAAAGTTCATCCTTGGGAGCATAGCACAATAAGTTGGTAGCATCAGTGGGAATAATTTCACTGCAACAGAACTTAAAATTGTCTGTAACAATGACTTTTAGATGAAAAGATATTTGAAAACATCAAGTGGGAATGTTTTTACAGGACTACCATGCATGTGTAACTCAGTCAATTGTTGCGTAAATTTAAAGCCATCAGGGCTGATGGTATGAATGTGAGTATAATTTAGGACTAATACCTGTAGCTTTGAAAACGGTGAGAGGACAGCTGGTTCCAATACAGTCAAAGATGTATGTGACAGATCCATTAGTGTGAGTATATGTTGTTGGATATCAGATAATGGGTCAGTGTAGATTGAGTTTACTGGTTTATTAGACAGAGATAAGTCTTTAAGATTTGGTAAAGAAAGAAATACTGTTGTATTGATATGCTGAAACACGTTGCTGCTTAGGTCCAGAATCCTCAAATTTGACATGTTCAGTATTGGCAAAAAATGTCAAGTTACATTTGACAGCAATCAGATGAAAGAGATAATTGTGACCGTTTACATCAGACAGTGTTAAACGGGACCCCTGTTGCATCCAAGTAGCGAAGACGAGGGAAAGTGCAATAGAGAGAAGGGCTGAGAGCACATAAACGTATGGCCTTGACACAAACAGAATACAGGACAGGTCATATCGCACAACATTTCATCATCAAGCACTGGACAGTGAGGCCAGCCATCACACATGTGATCATTGTGCACGCAAAGTTTTGATGCTCTGCACCTGAAAAACCCTGGACACCTCAGATCGTCACACCTTCTTTCGTCCTGATGGTCCAGGAATCGTTGATCCCCATTGCATCGTGTGTAGACAGGCAGGCAGTCATTGAACTCCCCCGGACAACGATAGTGACTGTCAGGACAGGGCTCTGTAGAATTCAGTTGCACTGATACGAAGTGATATAAACGGTCATCATACTTAATAAGAGCAGGAAATGGTCTATATTCAAAAGAGAAGGTTGTGCTCCTAAACACGTCACAGCTGGCTTCATCTGATTCGTCCCAGCAGTGGGTTATTTGATCACATACAAAATTCAAAGTGCAGGCACTGCCCATTTGCACATGTAAATGCTGTGATACAGACTGGATAGTTGCAAACCATTTCATCACTCTTATCCTGACAATCAGGTATGAAGTCACAGACCAGTGTATACTGTAGGAGAGTTATCCCATCGCTACATCTGAACTGGGGTAATAAGTTAACTTGATAATTTAAGTCGCTTCTACTGGTGGGCAGCAGCTGATCTGGAAACTGCATCGTATGGGTTCTTCTCCACATACTTTATACTGGTTAGAACCACACACTAAAAATGAGTACGTCACGTGACCACTTAAACATTCCGTCATTGGTTCTATGGGCCAAGTATGAGTGTTGAACAGGGTTATCACCTGTGGATAATCAGCGGGTTCTTCAGTCCGGTTTGGCGTGAATCCACAAACAAACCCATGGTCTGGCCCAGTTCTGCTGACATGGAGAGCAGGGATAGCACCGAGGCTATTGGAGGCACCGGTAGTATGACATAGTTTTACTGCTTTATGCAAAATGAAATCAAACGTGTTCATGTCGTCTACTCCATCCTGGATGGAGGAAAAGTATCATGGATACCAAAGCAATGAAACAATGCAGAAAACCCATCCATAACCTCATGTCTATACATATTTGGTAATGATACATCGTTAGAGTAAAGCCCCATTAAAAAGACCATGAAGCCTTGATATATGCATGTACATATCTACTTTACTTCTGAGAGGACGATTCCATTCACCCATGCACTTAGGAAAACTTAGTTTCGCATCTAGTGAATGACAATACGCATTACCTGTCCCTATCAGATCATTTTCATTACCAACACATGGGTTAACACTCTTCACAAACTTGTAGCAACTGTTACCAAATGCCACCAGACCCTGGCACTCAGGACTGCTGAAAGGACAGTGTTCCGTTTCATCCCGTCCATCTTCACATTCTGCTTGATGGTTACAGACCACATGGTGACGGAAGCTGTTATACTGATCCACAGAACAATTCCACAAACCACTTGCTAGTTTTGAGGGAATTTTGTCGTCAGGGAAAAATGAGAAAAACATCTGAAAGCAATATTCGGTCCGTGGCGCTATATAGAATATGGAAACGTTAAGATATATTCTTGTTGCTTGGAAAATATGCATCAAGTCAGATGTAAAATCGGTGTACCTATTCCAGACAACTGCAACTGACTGCCTGGAATGAACAGCTGAATAATTCATATACTGACGGGACAAAGTGATATCGATGGCTGGTTGTACCATAACTGGGATATCAATTGGTAGCTTCATTGTGTCTTTGATACTAACTACAACACTGGTTTTTACAGGCACTGCTAAAGTCCAGCTCACAAAATCTCCCTTAGAAAAATTTAGTCGCCCACTGTTTGTGATGTACCCGGAAGATGGTGACGTCAAACCACCACATCAAATCTTCTAATTCTGTGTCTTCTTGAAGAGAGGACTGACATGCCGACTCAAACTGATAAGCAGTATATTTTGCGCAGCTACACGACAGACAAGTGGGAAGAAAACAATTCAAGTACGAGTGACTACCAGAGAAGGAACCATACACAGAAGCAGACAACCAGTTGGACTACAAGTCATTTGGCGTACATGGACAATAAAATCAACAAAATACCTCTGATTTCTTTTTAAAAGTAATAGCATCCATCGACTTCCAACAAGTTGCATTCAATTGATGAATTGCCGAGGTTTGCATAAAGCAGACGCATTGTGCTTGCAGTTGTACTAGATCTATTAAGACGAAACGGGTTATCATTTGGGTTTGACCGTAGGGATTGTGTTTGCAATATTCAGGCATGGATCTAAGACGGTATTTTGCTGCCTTAGCAAACCCGTAGGAACCTACGGTTTAAGTGCACCTTCCTTTACAGACCTAGTTTCACTGAGTATAAGTCACCTCTTGAGATAGCTTTGACTGTGGCATAAAATATTAAAACTGTTTAATTTGATACTTTCCACATTTGGTCTCTGGCTCTGCGCGCAAGTGTATGCTAGCTGTTAAATATTTAATGCTATATCATTTTCATTACAATGATTACTTTTTCATAACATGTCGGAGATCGATTTACTTGTCGAAAGAGTTCTCGAGTTGTTGTTAATCGCAGTTCGAACACTGAAGTCAATGTATATGTATATGTACAATGGTCTATCATAGAACGGTCACCTTAAACGCCATGGATGCTTTTGATGACAATGACCTAATTGGACGTTTGCATATAGCACGCGCGCACACACACACACACACACACACACAACACACACACACACACACACACACACACACGTCATTTTTTTGGATCCCACCTACCTTACATGCTTACTTTTTTTTTCTTTGTTTTCCGTGAACTTGCTTTCAACAAAACATCTTCATGGAATGCTCTGTGTATGTCGGCAATGTATGTCAACACAGAGCAGGCCTATCTATTCAACACAGAAGAGGCTTATCTATGTCAACACAGAACATGTATACCTACGTCAACAGACAGCAGGCTAATCTATGTCAACACAGAGCATGCAGGCTTGTCTATGTCAACACAAAGCAGTCTTATGTACGTCAACACAGGGCAGGCTTATCTATGTCGACACACAACAGGCTAATCTATGTCAACACAGAACAGGTATATCTACGTCAACAGAGACCAGGCTTATCCATGTCAACACAGAGCAGGCTTATCAATGTCAACACAGAACGGCTTGTCTATGCCAACACAGAAGTGGTTTATCTATGTCGACACAGAACAGGCTTATCTATGTCGACACAGTTCAGGCCTATCTATGTCAACACACAACAGGATTACCTATGTCAGTGGAACTACAGGGTTATCGATGTCAACACAAAACAGGTTTGCTAGGATGGTGCAAAATTGAGTACTTTTCGTGCCTTCCTTTTGGCCGACTCTGGGGAAAGACCCAGTGACGATTAGGAATGACCCACTGACCATACGAAACGTCCTATTGATAGCGGAAAAGACTGCAGCCCGGGATGCTCTTCAGAGGGCACGTAATACTATGTTGCAGTGTCTGGACGGGTGCAGGTTTCACCCTGTCAGCAAACAGCAAGTAGTGGGGATGCGGGATGGGCCCCTACAATCGCTTGGCGATGGCGTCTATTGCAAGTGGAGTCTGCATTCAAGAAATATTTGTCTGGTGCATCTGTGGGGATGCTTTCGTGGAGATTGTGTTTTGTCGCGCCCAGTGGCCATCACACAATGATTTATGATAAAGAGCACCTCTGTTCTTGACATCCTAATGTGATGCTCTGTACATGCCTGCGCTCTATTTTAGCGCAGCGTAGTCTTCCAAAAGTAGTACAGAAATGTCCCAGGTACTTGTTTTGGCAGTCGAGAAAAAAAAGTGTTTGAGTTCCACAGCATCTTCAGGGTTTTTGTTGTTGTTGTTGTTGTTGTTGTTGTTGTCGTTGTTTTAATTTTTCGTGTCTGAATTTTGGCAGGCCCATTGACAAAGATCTTGTTGACATCGGAAATCTACTACCCAGGAATCTCTGAAAAGAGCGTGTAAGACCGTGTGGCAAAAGCTTGGCTGTGTCTGAAGTTGTACTGGAAACATCTGTCAGCCAAACAGCAGCAAATGGGCCTGTCATATTTGTGCTGCTATTTTTGTTGCTGGTGAACTCTGCAGTCATAAAATGCGATCTGGTAATAGCATGGCGCTCACTAGGAGATTTTGTTATGTGACGTACAATGGCCATCGAACAACTGCATAATTATTTAACAGGGAACAGTGACATCCTTTGATGTCCCAATTGAATGCCCCTGTGCATGCTAGTACCTTATGTCAACACAGCGCAGCCTAAGGTGGTGAAGGATTGCATCTTACGATTGTTTCGACAGTTAAGGACAGTTTACTTCTTGGCCCCCACGAGCATCTTCGGGAGAAGCGTTTTCTTTTTTTCTGCATTTTTGCCGTCTCTGAGGAAAGGCACAATGATGGAGAGGAAAGGCACACTGAGGACAGAAAGTCCTGTTGATACCGAAGAAGACTGCAGGGATCCTATTTAGAGGGCACATCAGATCGTGTGGCAATAGCTCGTCTGGATTTGTACTTTTTTTCACCTGGCACTTTCGAGTGTATCTCTTTCTTTCTTTCTTTGCCTTTCGATCACCCACAGTGTTACTGTTAGCCGTTTTCTATTGGAGCCAAAATCTGTTACAAGCTGTCATGCACTAACTACTTGTTTTGTTCTCGTTTTTTCTTCCTGTCCCCAGGACTGTGTACCAGTTCAGTCTGACGTGATCCCCGCGCATTACTTGCTCTCTCATCACTTTTGCAGACGAGCACTAGATCTCTGCCTCTTTTTATTGTGTGTGTTCCTACCAATATTTGAAGCGTTATATTCTAAATACATTTTCGCTTGTGATATGTATTGACTCAAGCATTGTCACTACTGATCTGTCCTCTTTTGGTTTTAGATTGAAAAAAAAAATGTATGTAATCGCTGGTTGTCCTTTCTTCCTTCTGCACTTTGCTGAAGTTTTAGACATGATGATATGTGGACACTTCCTCTTCTATTTTTAACGTAAGCATTTTAACTACACGCCAGTTCCATTACAGTCACTGCATTAAGAACATGTTTCCCCCCCCCCCCCCCCCCCCCCCCCCCCCCCCCCCCCCCCCCCCCAATTGGTATACCCGATAGACAAATGACAGGATAATGTATACCAGGTACACACTGAGTTTACATTTCGTATGCACCTCAACAATAGGAAGAACAGCTTAACTTCTTGTGCTCCTTAGTTGAGGTACGTAAACGTTGTGTTACAGTTGATCCGAGGGAAGAACAGGCCCATATATTGTATGGGCTTATTCTATGACATTAGGTCAACTAGCATGTTGTTTATTCTCTGGCTTGTTCTTTGGACCAATCATGGAAAATGAATCTTTGTAACTTTACGAACATCATCTTGGTCAGTTTGTTAAGAAATAGCAAGGCAAGAAGTGCAAGAAGGGCAAGGTAAGCACAAATACTGCTTTGGTCGGTGATGTCAAGGGTGATGCCAAATCAGTGCGTGCGTCTATTCCTAATGGATGCATTGTATTTTGTTGCATCGTAAGCGCCTCTGTCTTACTGCTGTCTGTATGCGAAGTGTGTATTGTAAGTGTGCACTAATATAGATACCATCTCTCTCTCTCTCTCTCTCTCTCTCTCTCTCTCTCTCTCTCTCTCTCTCTCTCTGAAAACTATCTTCTGTTAGGTTAGACAGACACGTTAAACAGTGTTTGACGAAGTTTAGACTAGGGGTTACTGATATGACATTACAACGCAATCGATATAAAAAAAAAATATTCAGACAATGGTTTAGGATGTGCAATGGGTAAACGTGCAGAGGAAGACGAATTACCTATTTTGATTTGATGTCCTGCTGTCAGTGATCTGAGAAAAGAATATGTTCCTCATAGGTTTTATGCACATCCATATCTGTTTCCTGCATCTCTGCTCATGTCTTATCAGAACAAACACATTACGAAGAACCGGAGTTTATATCTCTATAACATTTTCAACGATGCGCAAATGTTTAAATGTTTCCGTTTCTGTTTTTTCCATTTCCCTTCCCACCAACCCACCCACCACCACCCACCACCTTTCCCTTCCCCCTCTCCCTCCTCTCTCCTCACCAACCCACCCACCACCTCGCTCTCTCTCTCTCTCTCTCTCTCTCTCTCTCTCTCTGTGTGTGTGTGTGTGTGTCACGTGGTTTGACACGAAGCGACAGGGCGTCATTTATTTCAGCTGCTGCAGCAAAAAAAATCTGTATTTTCCTGTGACAGTGCCAGTTACCGGACTTTTCAGGTGAAGGCGGCAACACGGTGGTCGTTTTGCGACTGAAGCCAGTCAACGCAGTGTCAACAACAAAAACAATGGCGGATCCTGTGCTGAACCATGCAACGCAAGTACAGTTCTATAGTAACACCCCCCCCCCCCCCCCCCCCCCCCCCCCCCCCCCCCCCCCCCCCCCCAGGTGCGTCGAGATCAAGAGAGAGCCAAACAACAGAACAGTCGACGTGTACAGGTTGGTGCTGGTCTCAGAAACACCAGTAATGACAATGAACTGCTTAACATCGAGTCAAACAGGACATTGCAGAAGAAAGCATGTCTACATGCGATTATGATGACACGCCGCGTATTCCGGATTCTCATCTGTCCTTGTGTTCCCATCAGTCGGAGTGCAACATCTACGATTCAGAAATCCAGCGGCCGGACGTCGACATAACTATTGAAAATCCATCGACAAAATAGTTGCCGATTTTGACACTGAAGTAGTAAAGGATTATGTTGCTACTCTGACTGATCAGCAGGTGCAGAGACGGTTGCGTGATCCGCATAGAAATACAGAGTTCCGGAAGGTTGGGCTTCATCGAACGGACAGTAATACTGTGCTGCTGTGTGAATCTGATGACATTGTTGTGGAGTATTTCTGCGATCCGCACTCGGAAGACGATTGCTTGTTCTGGTACGTGAAGCAGGAAGAAAGAAACACGTCATCCGAAGAATGTGTCAAACTGGCCAGTCTTCGGAAAGGAAGACGTACTCGCAACTCAAAACACGCAGAGACCCAAGCACGTGCTTTGCGGCGGCTGTACGTTCTCCACGGATTGATCCAGTTTTACCTGGGGTGACCGTCATCTACAGAACTGACAGTGAATGCATACCAGTGACATTTTCTCGTTCGCGTTTTTTGTCATGTAAAAAGAAAAAGAAAAAGACATTGCTGTGGTTTCCATATCAATGGAATCGAGTCTCGTTTTGTCATTGTATATCGCGCTGATCTGCTAAATGGCTTAATAGCTTATTAGCATTAAACTTCGTTCGTTCGTTCGTTCGTTCTCTCTCTCTCTCTCTCTCTCTCTCTCTCTCTCTCTCTCTCTCTCTCTCTCTCTCTCTCAACTTCGTGTGGAGTGACTGAGGCATCAAACTGAAGAATAGATCACTGGGTTCCTCCAGTTTTGTCTGTTATGTGCCAAGGCCAGGGTCTCTGCAAATATTTCCCGTGTCCGCTCTGCAATACTGTCAGTTCGCCCCTTTTTGTCTTCCTTCCGTTGCCGCCTCCAGCAGTTTCCTGAAAGACTGTTTTAGTGAAGACATTAAATCTTGTCACGTGGTCGTACCAATGTAGTTTTTTTTTTTTTTTTTTTTTTTTTTTTTTTTTCCTAATATGAGTCAACAGATCTTCGTATGATCCTGTGTACTGCCTGGCCTTTTGACGCTTTTGTTCATTTGTGATATTATCAGTGTATCTGAAATTTAGCAACTTGCAGTTTCATCTCATTTCCATGACATGGGTTCTTTCCAGATCCACTGTGAAGGTTCAAGTCTTGCATGCGTACATGGAGATGGAATTACATCAATGCACGCGTGAGATTGATCTTGCGTTTCGTGGAAATGTCTGTGTCCTTCCAACCCGATTTTAATCTGGACAATGCTTTGGTTGTCTTTGCAGGATTGAGAAAAATTCTGGTTTGGATTTGTCACTGCTAATAGTGGAATCCAGGTACGTGAATCGCTGACTGCGGATAGTTATATTAGTATTGATGGTGGTGTTGTGACTGGCCATCGAGTTGGTCTTCCTGGCGCTGACGTCTATGCAGTATCTTCTGATGTTTCATCCAATCATTCAAAAAGGTTGATGAGTTCTTGTAGACTGCCTACCAGGCCATTTATGTTTAACTGCTATTCGATTAAAAAAAAAAAAAAAAAAAAAACTCCTCCAATGCTGACAATGCTAATGTGATCTTCAAGTGCGTCAGTCAGGGTTCGGTCTACGAATATGTTGAAAAGTGAGATAGGAGGAGCTACGACAAACTGAAGTATGGAGCCTCCCACAACACCCTGTTTGAACACCGCAATGGTTGTGCAGTGCAGTTGCTGGATGGTGTTGTTTTTGGCTTTTGCCCAAACATTACATGTCTTTATTGTGGTCCACAGTGCCTCAAACTGTCCAGCTTTCATTTGCGTTCTTTATTTCTTCCTGCATTCTCTTATTTATAGTACTACGGTTCTCACCGCTAATCTTCTTGTGTGGTTGATGGTCCTCACACACACACACACACACACACACACACACACACACACACACAACACACACACACACACACAAACACACACACAACACACACACACACACACACACACACACACACACACACACACACACACACACACACACACACACACACACACACACACACACACACACACACACACACACACACACACACTGACGCTTGTACTTTCACATGTACGGCCATTCCACATTGCATACTTGGATCACTATATACCTGTAGGCTCAGCAGTACACATGCATTAGCCGTAAATGAAACAAGTGATCCTGTGAGACTGTAGTTTGTTGTCAAATTTGACGTGTGTTTAGCCCAATATGAGTATGTGTCTCGTGATTTAGAATTGTCAAGATAAAACTATCTTTTTTTTTTCTTAAAAGACACATTGTATGGACAGGATTAAATCCGGGCAGGGCATTTCAAAATACTTACCAGCAAGGAACTTCTTCTTACGACTAGTGGATGTGTGG
Organism: Conus betulinus; assembly: GCA_016801955.1. Lineage (NCBI taxonomy): Eukaryota > Metazoa > Mollusca > Gastropoda > Neogastropoda > Conidae > Conus > Conus betulinus. The sequence continues at coordinate 258,748 of JADBJO010003013.1, read as the reverse complement.
ATGCTTTATGCGCATAGTAAACAGCGTCAAGAGAACTTAAATAGCAGATCCGTCCCAAATGTTTTTTGGGCTATGGCAAACAGTAAGTAGATTGACCAGGTACTTACGTAGAAGAATGAGTAGATACAACTGGAAAAATAAACAGCTCTCTGACTTACATGCAGTACATGCATGCCAAGGACAAATGTGGTTACAGTAGGTAGTGGTAGATCCATTTGAGAACGTAAAAAGTACGACCGGAAAGTCCTAATCAGGTGCCCTGGTAAAAGAGAAAGTCGTATTGTCCAAGAATGCCCAAAACCCTATGATGTAGATCACTGGTTCATTAGGCAACACATAAGTGTGCTAGCCAAAATGTTATGAATTAAGAAAAAAAAAAGGCAGGTGTACTATAAACTTAAACTGCATGCATGTTTTCTAGAATGCTGTAAAACCGGAGTGTTCGTCTTTGCTGCGATAATAACGTATGTCTTTAGCGGTTTTGCTAGATTATGTGTTCAAATTTGGGAAAATTCCCTTGATCGCAGTATGAATGATGGCATGTAGGTTAACAATGCACGATGGTGCATCGCCTTGGTGTACAATTGACTGTCGTAGTAGACATGTGCCTCTCTTTGGCAGCTATCTCCAACAGATAACATTTGTCAACCGCTTATCCTTCAAGCTTTCAAATTTCCCTTTTTACTCACTTTGCTCTCTTCCATGCAAGATATATTTCAATTTTCTTTTTTTTTTATTGACAAACTCCTATCTCTAACTTACGCAATTTCAATATACACAACACGTAACCCTTTAGGCTTATCATATGGATTTTAACAGTATTGTTACGGACATGGATTGATTTATAACAGCTGCACATGAACTGGAATCAGAACATATAGAAAAAAAAAACGACATGTAATGATAAAGTGAAAGGACATTTGTAGATACGATCAGATCAAAAGCTCCAGTATGCGTGTCTTCGTTTCTTATAGTTCCAGTCGCTTGATCGTTGCTCCCCTTCTTAACATTCCCTAAGCCCTGTTCTCTTGCACAAACTAATTAACAGTCTTTGTCCTTTTTATCATTTATTCAACATAGTTACGTGTGCGCTTGCACACGAAATCCAACACCATCAGGTGTGAACAGACTACAAATTAAAGAAACTCAGCTCAGCTTTCTGTTTCTTTCTCTCCTGTGTATAGTGTGCATAGATGTGGATAGATGTGGTGTGTGTGTGTGTGTGTGTGTGTGTGTGTGTGTGTGTGTGTGTGTGTGTGTGTGTGTGTGTGTGTGCATGTCAGTGCGTGCATTTTATATAACAATATATCATTCACATATTTATCCTTTCTTTCTTTCTTTCTTTCTTTCTGCGTACGCAGGCTGATACTCCTGCGGACACTGTCTGTATAGACAGGCAGTGGAGTTTTGTGTGTATGCCCGTTTTTTATCCCGCCATTAAGGCAGCCATACTCCATCTTCGGGGAAGGTGCATGCTATGTGTAACGTGGCATCCACACCAACGGCCAAACTGGCCTTCTCTTCTGAAAGTTGGTGATGGGATTTTACGTGTGTGCAAGATATCTTGCGTGCGTTCACACACGGAACCTCACTTTATAGTCTCATTCGAAGGACTGTATGGGATATTGAGTCAGAACCAATGTTAACTCCGAGGGAAAAATTCCCCTGTACCGAAATTCGAACCCGCAACCCCACGATTACGAGGCCCACAGCTTTATTTTTCAGTCCCATTTGAGACACTTTGTGAAAGGGCCAAACAAACAAGGCTTACACATTTCTGATCAAACATTTTTGTTGTTGTAGTCCAAGCAGAGGCATGTATCAAACTTGTGTACTAGTTAACTAGGAAAAATTAACTTCCCAGAAAGTGATGAAGTCATTTTTGCACAATTGTGTGTGTGTTGTCATTGTTTGAATATTGCTTGACCACTTGTGTACACGCTTTTATGCCGTATCTACATTATCTACAGAAAATGAACCTAGTCGAGTTTAGTATTAAAAGAATTGTAAGGAATTCGCCTATTTAGTCATCTCAAGAGCACAGATATATTACATTTTTCTTGACAACGACTAATTATCAGACTAACAGCCCCCCCACTTGTAATGACCGCTCAGCAATGCCGAACACATTGTTGCCAGACAGGCTTTACACAGATGACATTCAGTTCGCTGAGTACAGCACGGACAGCTGGCTGGTGGGGAGCAGCCTGCAGAAAACACCCCTTTCCCTCACCTGCATTCATGGCTTGGTCTCTGCAGCTGCAGGCGAGCTGTAAACTCCCCTGCCTCTCAAAACTAAGGGGCTTGCTCTGAACAGTTGTGGAGGCCGGCGCTCTACCAGCTGAGCTATTCTGTCCTAACATATTCACCCAATTCTCCTATACTATCTGTCTGACTGCCTATCTATATGTCACCTGCATGCCTTTTGGCCTGCACAATTAATTCCAATGCAGCTAAAGAGATGTGCATGCATTTAGATGCGTTACATAACAATGATCAACCAGCTGTACACCTCTGTTAAGGTTTGTTCTTTCAAATTTTGACCAGTTCAGCGTGCAGTTCCATCCATTTCATTACCTTTGCTTCGTTGGACTGTTTCCACTTTTCTGCCAGCGTGTTGAATGTATACATGAACGGGTTGACTGCTGAGTTTAGGGTAAAAACAAAAATACTCAGGGCCACGCTCACTTCTCCAGGGACTGGAACATCAGCCAATGCCAGCAGTCCGCATACTCCTATGGGAAACCAGCACATGAAATCTGTTATTGCTACAGAGATCAATCTTTGAGCTATGGTCATGTCTCGTAATGCTTTCGTTGTGTTGGTTTTCATAGCATTGGTCTGTATGGACCAATAGATGAGAGCCTGACCTGTACATATGAGTAAAAACAGAATGAAATTAAGGATTATTAGTACACTGAATGAATAAAACTTTCCTTTAAAGTCATGCCTGGTAGTTGGCAGTGGAATGCAGATACTTGTCTGGCTGTAAAATTCCCAGTGTGAAGTGACCGGAAGTAATGGAGTCAAGGCCAATAGGAAACCAACTGACCATGTCAACAGGCAAGCTATTGTTGCTGACCTTCTGTCAAATATGAATGTGCTGAACGGGAAATGAAGAACGATGAAACGATCCATTGTGATAAACCAGATGATAAGTGCTGACACCTCACTGGACAACAAAGATAGAAACCCGGCCAGTTTACAGGTGTCACTGCTTTTCCACATGTCTTCATAATGGAGATATTTACCACGAAATAGTTCATCAACTACTCCAATGATACCAATGTATACACCCATTAGAAAATCAGCCAACGTAAGGTTAATTACAAACACAGTGAATCCACTGGAAGAAGCCTTCCTCTGTACAAAACAACGTGCGCAGAAACAGAATATATTTCCTGTAACTGACAGACACATGATGAGCCACAGAAACCCTCGGTAGGTCCACGAGAGTAGTAAATCCTCACATGATGAAAGTTCATCCTTGGGAGCATAGCACAATAAGTTGGTAGCATCAGTGGGAATAATTTCACTGCAACAGAACTTAAAATTGTCTGTAACAATGACTTTTAGATGAAAAAGATATTTGAAAACATCAAGTGGGAATGTTTTTTTACAGGACTACCATGCATGTGTAAAACTCAGTCAATTGTTGCGTAAATTTAAAGCCATCAGGGCTGATGGTATGAATGTGAGTATAATTTAGGACTAATACCTGTAGCTTTGAAAACGGTGAGAGGACAGCTGGTTCCAATACAGTCAAAGATGTATGTGACAGATCCATTAGTGTGAGTATATGTTGTTGGATATCAGATAATGGGTCAGTGTAGATTGAGTTTACTGGGTTATTAGACAGAGATAAGTCTTTAAGATTTGGTAAAGAAAGAAATACTGTTGTATTGATATGCTGAAACACGTTGCTGCTTAGGTCCAGAATCCTCAAATTTGACATGTTCAGTATTGGCAAAAATGTCAAGTTACATTTGACAGCAATCAGATGAAAGAGATAATTGTGACCGTTTACATCAGACAGTGTTAAACGGGACCCTGTTGCATCCAAGTAGCGAAGACGAGGGAAAGGTGCAATAGAGAAAGGCTGAGAGCACATAAACGTATGGCCTTGACACAAACAGAATACAGGACAGGTCATATCGCACAACATTTCATCATCAAGCACTGGACAGTGAGGCCAGCCATCACACATGTGATCATTGTGCACGCAAAGTTTTGATGCTCTGCACCTGAAAAACCCTGGACACCTCAGATCGTCACACCCTTCTTCGTCCTGATGGTCCAGGCAATCGTTGATCCCATTGCATCGTGTGTAGACAGGCAGGCAGGCAGTCATTGAACTCCCCCGGACAACGATAGTGACTGTCAGGACAGGGCTCTGTAGAATTCAGTTGCACTGATACGAAGTGATATAAACGGTCATCATACTTAATAAGAGCAGCAGGAAATGGTCTATATTCAAAAGAGAAGGTTGTGCTCCTAAACACGTCACAGCTGGCTTCATCTGATTCGTCCCAGCAGTGGGTTATTTGATCACATACAAATTCAAAGTGCAGGCACTGCCCATTTGCACATGTAAATGCTGTGATACAGACTGGATAGTTGCAAACCATTTCATCACTCTTATCCTGACAATCAGGTATGAAGTCACAGACCAGTGTATACTGTAGGAGAGTTATCCCATCGCTACATCTGAACTGGGGTAATAAGTTAACTTGATAATTTAAGTCGCTTCTACTGGTGGGCAGCAGCTGATCTGGAAAACTGCATCGTATGGGTTCTTCTCCACATACTTTATACTGGTTAGAACCACACACTAAAAATGAGTACGTCACGTGACCACTTAAACATTCCGTCATTGGTTCTATGGGCCAAAATATGAGTGTTGAACAGGGTTATCACCTGTGGATAATCAGCGGGTTCTTCAGTCCGGTTTGGCGTGAATCCACAAACAAACCCATGGTCTGGCCAGTTCTGCTGACATGGAGAGCAAGGGATAGCACCGAGACTATTGGAGGCACCGGTAGTATGACATAGTTTTACTGCTTTATGCAAAATGAAATCAAACGTGTTCATGTCGTCTACTCCATCCTGGATGGAGGAAAAAGTATCATGGATACCAAAGCAATGAAACAATGCAGAAAACCCATCCATAACCTCATGTCTATACATATTTGGTAATGATACATCGTTAGAGTAAAGCCCCATTAAAAGACCATGAAGCCTTGATATATGCATGTACATATCTACTTTACTTCTGAGAGGACGATTCCATTCACCCATGCACTTAGGAAAACTTAGTTTCGCATCTAGTGAATGACAATACGCATTACCTGTCGCTATCAGATCATTTTCATTACCAACACATGGGTTAACACTCTTCACAAACTTGTAGCAACTGTTACCAAATGCCACCAGACCCTGGCACTCAGGACTGCTGAAAGGACAGTGTTCCGTTTCATCCCGTCCATCTTCACATTCTGCTTGATGGTTACAGACCACATGGTGACGGAAGCTGTTATACTGATCCACAGAACAATTCCACAAACCACTTGCTAGTTTTGAGGGAATTTTGTCGTCAGGGAAAAATGAGAAAAACATCTGAAAGCAATATTCGGTCCGTGGCGCTATATAGAATATGGAAACGTTAAGATATATTCTTGTTGCTTGGAAAATATGCATCAAGTCAGATGTAAAATCGGTGTACCTATTCCAGACAACTGCAACTGACTGCCTGGAATGAACAGCTGAATAATTCATATACTGACGGGACAAAGTGATATCGATGGCTGGTTGTACCATAACTGGGATATCAATTGGTAGCTTCATTGTGTCTTTGATACTAACTACAACACTGGTTTTTACAGGCACTGCTAAAGTCCAGCTCACAAAATCTCCCTTAGAAAAATTTAGTCGCCCACTGTTTGTGATGTACCCGGAAGATGGTGACGTCATAACCACCATCAAATCTTCTAATTCTGTGTCTTCTTGAAGAGAGGACTGACATGCCGACTCAAACTGATAAGCAGTATTTTGCGCAGCTACACGACAGACAAGTGGGAAGAAAACAATTCAAGTACGAGTGACTACCAAGAAGGAACCATACACAGAAGCAGACAACCAGTTGGACTACAAGTCATTTGGCGTACATGGACAATAAAATCAACAAAATACCTCTGATTTCTTTTTAAAGTAATAGCATCCATCGACTTCCAACAAGTTGCATTCAATTG
>JADBJO010003013.1:242500-247500 GCA_016801955.1 Conus betulinus | reverse complement strand
TGTGTGTGTGTGATGTGCATTTGTTTGTGTGTGTGTGTGTGTGTGTGTGTGTGTGTGTGTGTGTGTGTGTGTGTGTGTGTGTGTGTGCATGTGTGTGTGTGTGTGTGTGTGTGTGTGTGTGTGTGTGTGTGTGTGTGTGTGTGTGTGTGTGTGTGTGTGTGTGTGTGAATTCGAACATGCGTTGTTTCTCGTTACCTTTAGTGGCACATAACGACAACAATGTGTTCGATGATGTATACGAGCTTAGCTTGTTATCTGTAATTGACATCTACTCGGAGAAGTTCTGACAGATGGAAAATTATATGATTTATGCATGAAGCAAAGACATTCGTTGAGAGAGAGAGAGAGAGAGAGAGAGAGAGAGAGAGAGGAGAGAGAGAGAGAGAGAGAGAGAGAGAGAGAGAGAGAGAGAGAGAACGTAACTACATGAAAGCATATTACCGGCATCATATTTAAGCTCTTACTTGTTGGTGTCAATGAAGTAGCGAACAAATTCTATTTAATGCATGTTAAGTCTGTCAACATGCAGATTTCTAGTGCTCAAAAAAGCCTTTTATGTTCCACTTCCCTCTGAATCATATCCATACATATATGCGTGTCTATGTGTTCATATATATATATATATATATATATATATATATATATATATATATAGAGAGATATATATATAGATATAGATAGAGAGAGATAGAGAGATAGATAGATAGATAGATAGATATTGTCACGGACGAATATTTGGGGGCCGAATAGCTCAGTTGGTAGAGCGCCAGACTCGTGATCCTGAGGTTACGGTTTCGAATGTCGGTACAGGGAGATTTTCCCTCGAAGTTAACATTGGTTCTGACTCTATTCCCCATACAGTCCTTCGAATGAGACTATAAACCGAATTTCCGTGTGTGAACGCTCGCACATCTTCCACACACGTAAAATCCCATCACCAATTTTCGAAAGAGAACGCCAGTTTGGCCGTTGGTATAGATGACATGTTACACATTGCATGCACCTTCCCCGAAGTTGGAATATGGCTGCCTTAATGGCGGGATAAAAACCGGTCATACACACAAAAGTGTCAGAATCTTCAACTGGATGAAGTTGGACACTCAAAGAAGGAAGAGGAATTCTTCCTCTCCGATAGGTTACACATCAGTTCGGCAAGCTCATGGTGAAGCAGCTAGTGTCATGTGTCAACTTTCGGTGAGTAAGTTTTGTTACCTGGCATGGGACTGGAAAAGATGCGATACAATCACTCGAACCTTGACTGCCTAGTAGGGAGAACTCCTTTCTCCACCAGCTGGTACCAGCTGGTACTTCTTTTAGGTCTCCCAGACTGGTCCACACTTCACTGTGGGACGCTGCCATCGTAATCGTAGGCGTCCACCCTTCGTTGGGCCGGAACGACGACTAAGCTTTGCATCTCCAGTCCACAATTCGTTATGGTAATTATTTGATCTTCTTCTTTATTTGCGAGTTAAATAAGTACTTTTCGCTTCTTTTCGTGTTTGAAAAGACGGTTCAAATGTCATATTTTATTTATATAGCACTTCGACAGGTGTTTGTTACTGGGGTTACAATATTCTCGTTGTCATTGCGAACATATCGAAAATTGTGACCATTTTATTAGCGAAATAATGTATTCGTTGGCATAGAGTTTTCAAATAATCATCATGCTCAATATTTTATTAGCTACCTTGGGCGGGTAGTTTCGCGCTTTGCTTATGATAGAAAGCAGAGCAGTCGCAGATTAAGTTCACCATTTTGAGCAAGTTTTCGATTGGAGAGAACTATTTTTTTTTTCTTATGTGCCTGATGGGTCTTACTTGTCTCCCTTTCTTACCGCGATAGTGTGCATTTGGTTTTCTGTCATTGAGTCGACGCGCGGAATGTCGGTAGCGTGGTGTATGACACACTATTTGCGCCGGGGAGTGAGGAGTTCTCCCTGTCGCATCCTACTGTCTGACCCCACTCGAAGTGTGCTTGTTTCTTTGTCTGTGTGGCAGGAGAGTGAATGAAGGATTAACTTCATTTAATTTGAATATTGGTTTCTTCTTCATCAATTTAAGAAGGAAAAAAGAGGGGGAGGAAAATTCAAAACTAAAGATACCCATCGTCGTACTACTTTGTATGCGGGAAAAAAAAAAAGTTTATTCCTATGCAAATAAAATGTTGGTTCATTAAAGGAATAATGTTAACTGAAGTGAAATATTTGGATGATGTCCCCCCCCTCCCCCATGGGGCCCACCCAAATATAGATTGTCTCCTGACGAGGGTTTTGAGATGTTAAAAATAGTGGAAGGAGAATGATGTGCTCCATCGTTTAAATGCCAGAAAAATAGCTGATAAACCAATACATCTTTGTTTGCTTGGTTGTTGTTGTTTGTTGTTTGTGTTTTTTTTTCATCAAAGCGTTTTTTTTTACTACTGGATAGTCTAGACCAAACCGACTGTTACCTTTTCTACTAACTTTTCCACTGCTACACCTACCAGCCCCCCTTTCTCCCCGGCACACACACACACACACACACACGACACACACACACACACACACACACACACAACACACACACACACACACACAACTCACACACCACACATACACACACACGCACACACACACTTTCTGTAACAAAGGACAGTCTACAGGATAAACAGCCATACAAAATACTGATCTCCACTGTAGGTTTTGGGGGTTTTATTTTCATTCTTTTGGCGTCTAGTATCCCAGGAACAGCCTGTGAGGGTCGTCAATAGACGACCTGGAGCGCGGCCAGTAGACGCGCACCAGTGTCTGGAACAATTCAGGAAGAATCTTCGCTCCTGCCTTGAGTCTACAGTCCAACAGCACTACCCTGAGTAGATCCCCCTGGACCACCCACGTCATCATCATCATCATCATCATCAATCATCATCATCATCATCATTCGTCGTCGTCGTCGTCGTCATCATCATCATCATCATCATCATCATCATCATCATCATCGTAGTCGTCGTCATTATCACTTTTAACAGGCATCTTCTCCTCATTAACCACGGTTTCATTCACTAGTGTTAGTTGTTCACCCAGACCAAATATATCACACAGATTGAAGAGATGAGTGATTGTTCGTCCTTTGTTGTAGTGGTTTTGATTGTTGTTATTAGTCCTGTCTGAAGAAGACCCAGTAGGTCAAAAAGCATTGTGTTTATTTCGAAATTTAGTTCCTCCTTCGTTTTGCAGCTCAGTGATTCTGCTTGCTGTTTTCTTACGCTTGTCTTGTCCAGATTTTTTATTTTATTTTATTTTTTTTTGTCTCATTTTGCTGGTATTAGAATTTGCCATCATTGGTCACTAAAGCTCATAGAATTGTTTTATGTTCCAGTATTTAGTAAAAGAGCAATCTGATGGTGTCTGTCGGCAATTTTGAGAATAAAACGCTCATTACCTCATCCGATTGCTCATCGATCTTCATTCCCTCTGTGCGATGTCTGAACGAAGGTGTAGAGAGAAAGTCTGAACGAAACGAAGCCTGTTTTCCCTTTCATCAAACCCCCCAGACGAGGTGCTCGATTGTCGGCGTCTGCGATTTTAAAACGCAGCTCCCCTCTTCCACGGTTGGCTAAAACAAGGCTGTGCACGCCTATGTGCTAGGTCTCTCTCTCTCTCTCTCTCTCTCTCTCTCTCTCTCTCTCTCTCTCTGTCCCTCTTCTGTCTGTCTGTTTGTTCAAACATCCCTACCTTCCTGCTTATGCCCATATACATTGACACATAAAATTATGTACACATTTTAAAGATTAGTCATTGATGGGATAAATGAACAAAGCAATTGATGTTAAATAATCAAATCTCTGATAGTTTCATCACAGATTAAACAAATGCATTAATGAAGAAAAAAAAATAACCAGATAATCAAAAAAGCATAACTGACTGAATATTTAACGAATAAATACATAAACGTACCAATAAAATGAGTGAATAAAACAGGCAAGTAGGTGAACAAGATATTTAATAATAATTTTGAAAAAAAAAAAAAACAAAAAAACTTAAGAGATCAGATTAGCTGAAGAATAGATGAAAAAAAAAAAGTATTGCGAGCTGTTCTTTTAAAATATAGATGGCGGGGGGGGGGGGGGGGGGGGGGGGGGGTAAGGGGGGGGGATGGTGGTGGTGGATAGATAGATAGAGAGAGAGAGAGAAACAGAGAGAAGTGGGAGAATGACAAGGCTATCATATATAAACTTGCAAACACGGTGTTTTCTTTGGCACTCAGAGCAGATGGGAGCGCCAAACAGGTTGCAGGGTGGGGTGGGGAGAAGGGATGAAGATGCGAGAAAATGGGAAGGGCCTATGTACGTTGACCAGTCGGCAACATCACACAAGAACCCTCTGCAAGTCTGCTGACAGAGCCCTAGCGCGCCTCGCGTCTTCTTTTGTTGAACGTCTGTTCAGTAGAAGTGACATTAGACGATGGGAAAGGACGGGGGGAAAGGGAAGAGGTGGAGGGAGTGGGAAGGAGTGTTGACTGCATGTTAAGTTTGATGTGAACGTACGTGTGTATGTCGGTACCTGCATGGGTGTGCACAACAGCTTAAGGTATCATTATTGCGTAGGGAAAAATGGGTAAACATGTTACATAATAACCAATCAATAAGGATCAAAGCTATGGACATATCAAAATCAACGAGGATCTACCAAAGATGAAAAAAAAAACGCATTAATCCTTTAACATCGAATTAGCAAATGACACACTAAGAAAGCAACAGCCAACACATGCATTTGCATGTCATTAAAAAAAAAAAAAAAAAAAAAAAAAAAAAAAAAAAAAAAAATATATATATATATATATATATATATATATATATATATATATATGTGTGTGTGTGTGTGTGTGTGTGTGTGTGTGTGTGTGTGTGTGTGTGTGTGTGTGTGTATACATACATACATATAAACAGCATACACATACACGCAAAGCACGCGCGTACGCACGCACTCTCAGACACACACACACACACACACACACACACAC
>JADBJO010003013.1:225000-232500 GCA_016801955.1 Conus betulinus | reverse complement strand
AAATTTCAGCTGCATAAGCAAGAAGAGGTTTTATCTGTGTATCAAACATTTTCCAAAATATACCAAAGTCTGTACAATTCAGTTTTTTCAGGGATTTCAGAATTTCAATAGTACCTTTTTCCCTTCATCAGAGATTCTTCCCATGCGTAACGGAAAGTTAATTTTGTTGAAGATATCATTCTAAGATGTTTATACGAATTAACTACTTGAACATCTGCATTTCCATAAGACCATTTTTCATACACTGATAGGTGACCACCCATTCCAAAGACCACTATATTCATCTTATCCAAGTTAAATGATAAACCTAAGTGGTCTGCTTCTTCTTTCAAAACGTTTAGTTGGTTTTGCAAACCTACAACTGTTCCGGATAGAAGAACAACATCATCAGCATACATTAGTAAAACTAATTCAACTGCTCCAGGTATCATCTGGATATCATGTCTTCCTTTGCGGGACAATTCCACCGCCAATTCGTTAACGAAAAAAGAAAAAAACTGGGACTTAACAAGCAGCCTTGTTTTACTCCATTTGGACAATCAAATAATCTGAATACTCACTCTTCACACGCACACACGCAAGCACCGAGTTGTAGACCCCTCTAATAGCCATGTACAATCTACTGTTAACACCACTTTTACGGAGTACCTTCCACAGAGCATTCCGATTTACCGAGTTAATGGCCTTCTTAAAATTTACAAATGCAATGAAGAGCTTCGATTTGCAGAGTAGATGTTTATGAATCAAAGAATATAGTGTAATATATGGTCTATGGTGCTGTAACTGGTTCTAAAACCTGCTTGTTCTTCCACTGTTTTTTTCTTCAGTTTCAGCCCCATTCAGTTAATCTTGCATTTAATATGTAAGTGTAGATTTTACTAAAAACGCTGGTACGTGATACTCCACGATAGTTATCGGGATTGTTCACGTCTCCTTTGTTTTTGTAAATGGTACAATTATAGCTTTAGCCCATTCTGATGGAAAGATACCATTATCAAAAGTTGAGTGAATAAATGAACAAGAAAATTGATTACAGTTGTGTTTGCATCTTCCACATTTCTGCTATGATTCTGTCTGGTCCTGCACTCTTTCCTAATTTTAAATGTTTAATACCAGCAACGACTTCTTCACTGGAAATAGGTTGATTAAATAATGGCTCAATTTCATTTTCTTCTACCATACCAGTCTCTTCTCTCTTACTTTTATTATTAAAACTATGAAAAACGCCCCCCAAATGGTCATGCCACTGTTGAACTGAGATTTTGTTATACACAAAACTCTTTTTGTTTATAGATCTTATCACTGACCAGAACATTTTAGAATCATTGACTGATTTTTGTTTTTGTTTCTTTAACCTACTTTCTTTGTTTATAGATCTTATCACTGACCAGAACATTTTAGAATCATTGACTGAATTTTTTTTGTTTCTTTAACCTACTTTCTTTAAACTCCAGTTCCTTTGTTTTCCTTAGCGTAACATACTCTTTACGTGATGCAGCGTATTCTTCTCTTTTCTTACTTTTATCCTTGGCTGTTTTGCATCTCTGAAATCTTTTTAATAACCTTTTAACTTCCTGTTTCTTTCGTTCGCACTCATTATCAAACCAGTCATAGTATGCTTTGCTGCCTCTACAAATAACTCGAACCATTCAAGCTGCGGCTCCGCACAAAGCACTGACAAATTTATCTAGACTCTCACTCATGTTAATTTGTAATAACTGACGCGCTTTCTGCATGCTGTCTAGAAATTCATCACATTCAAGTTCATTTTTGAATATACCAGCATATTCATCAGCCCAGACATTTTTGTCTTCACATTGTTTGGCTGAATACCTCTTCTCTATTTTACAACAATTACTTCCCCATATTGCTTCAACTGGTAAATGCCATGAATAAATGCAATCACCGATGTGTAAATCAAAGTTTGACAACAAGCCTTTGTGAACCAGTACGTAATCAATCACACTACATCCGTTTGGAGACACAAAAGTATATTCACCTTCACTATCATCTTCACAAAAAACCATTTAAAATGCTCAAGTCGAACATGATACAGAAATCCAACAATGATTTACCAAAATTGTTAATATGCCCTGTCCTATTCATTTTTTGAGGTGCTTGAATGCAGGTTCCTTTCGTTCACACCACCGCTTGTCCCTTTGCCTCGAACCTGTGAACCTGCTTGACTTGTTTCGAACAGGCGTTTGTATGCCTGCCTGTCTGCCTGGCAGGTTGCGTCCGCGTGTGGTGTACGTGCGTCGCCATCCCGATGTTCACCACTGACAGGACATGGAGAATCCCGGCTGGCCTTTGCTGACTCGTGTCGCTCTCTCCTGCTCCATTGTGAGGGACGTGACCACCGGTAGTACCACCGTCACGCTGTCGTTGATCCTGGATGGGCCGGGTACCGTGACGTGAAGAGGGGGATGAACACCCGCTCACACCGCCCTGCTCGTTCTGCATCGAGGTCTTGTTTAGACGGGACTCGATCAGCTGCTTGTTTGAAACAGACACGCCCTGCTTATTCCCATTTGTGGTACCTTGCACACGTGCCATCCCGTGACTACTCGTTGGACTTGTAAGAGCACTGCATACATCCTCTCTTTCCACCATCTGAGCGTATGACCGGGGTTCTGGGAGTTGGGGGCTAATAACCAACCGACCCTTTTCTGAAGAAGGCTCTCTTCCCTTCCCTCCTAGCTTTTGCAACTATTTGGGACTGTGCTCTAGTAAGGTCGTTTGCCACTCGAACTCCTCTGTCTAGAAGTTGCTGCCGAGTGTCTCTGTTTGCAATGAAGGACATTTTGTCTTTCCACCTTCTAAATTTGACAATTATTGGTCTACTTTGACCTTCATGCGTGTAGCCTGTCCGGTGTGCTCGTTCAATGTCATCTACTGTCCAGCGCCTATAATCATCTGTATTGTTTAGAACATCGACAACTGCTTTGGTACATATGTCAAATGTTTCACTGGGCTGCTTTGGGGGAATCCCGAAAAAGCGCAGATTATCTCGTCGAGAGAATGACTCTAATCTGTCGGTGCCTGTTTTTACTTTCTCAACCTCTTCTTTCACCTCCTTTATCATTTCAGTTAATTTATGTACGTCTTCCTTTCCGTTATGTGTCGCGGCAAGCAGGTGTTTATTATCAGTTGTTACGTCAGTCATTGTCTCTTTTAATTGCCTGTGTTCAGTTTCCAGTTTGTCACATCTTTTGTTTATCTCTTCACATTGTACTTTCACTTGGCCTAGTTCCGCTTTAATTTCTCCAAGATCATTTTTTATAAGTGAAGTTTGTTGCTGAAGTTGTTGTTTTATGGCCTGCATAAGTCCGTTAAAGATGTCTTCATGTTCTGTCGTCAAAGTAGGTGTTGCCGTCATATCTTCTGACAAAATTTCTTGTCGGTCATGGTTGGGGCCAGGGTTTGTCTCAATGTCACCGCTAAGTAGGAGTCTGCTGAGCAAGAACACACGCGACAGTGTAGACGCAGCCTGGGGAATACTGTACTGACAATAATATGCGATGCAGCCTAAAGTATAGGGCCGCCTAAGGTGTAGTAACGTTGCAGCCTACGTACGATGCAGTAAGGCTGCAACGTATATTATACCTTAGGCGACACTGTCGTTTTATACTTTAGGCTGCTAATCTTCATGGCAAAGACAATGCATATTTTTAAACAATAAAAGGAAATAAAGAGGTGTCACAGTTTTTTTTATTCCACAAAATCACTTTTGCAATCCCAACATTCAAAGCATCGAGCTCAAAAACACTACCTTATAAACAAATCTCAGGTGGTCATAATATGATACCAACAAATAAACTGGCAAAGAAAATGTTGATATTGCATTCATTCGAATCTTGAAAATAAATTCAAAACATAACACGGCATCCTGAAATCATCTTTCGTCTTCTCAACTTCTCAATAAAAAAAAAAATAACTAAAGTAACTTGGAAGAACAAAATTAATACATGAGGAAATGCCAGTCATTTTTCGCATTTTCCGAAAACCTGGACAAAATGAAACCAAGAACACCTGTTCTCTGTCTTATTATGAAAATAAAATAAAAATCATATTAAATTTTAAAAAAAAAACAGCTTAATTCGTAAACTAAGATTAAAACCTTAATTTACCTTATTTAATAAAGCAACCAAGACAAAGAGCTGTTATTAAAACAAAAAATAATCTTTTGTGCAGCAAATACGAAAAATGTCGGTTTTATCCTTGATAGTTATTTTGTTATGCAGCCTTTAGCATTACGCTCTCTATACTTCAACAAACAAAAAGAAAAAAAGAAAACCCATTGTGCTTCTTGATTTCTAATCACATCTTGGGCAAATGTATCACATTCTTATACTCACACTTTTATATGATCAGGTACACACATAGAAGTATATTAAGAACTAAAATCAACATGATGAAAAATGTCAACATAATGGATGCTTTAACGTCACTAAAGCGATTCCACCAATAATAACCTTGACATAAACTGTTATTACAAAGCACAGTACACTGCAATCATTTTGAAATGAAAACGTTGTCCATTGCAATAAATGCAATACTTTTTATTCATACTGGATTTAGTCTTCAGCATTCAAGCACTCAAACACACTAAAGTTTCTGGCATTTCCTGGTTTCTCAACTCTGTGGGACAGAATGAATGCAATCCCATTTTACCTATGGATTCCACATGCAGTGTGCAACTGCATTCCAGTACTGCAGATTCCTGTTCCCTTGCTGAAAAGCCGTTTTTGAGGCGCTGGATCCTGTCGTCCAGTCGTCGCCACTTCCTTTTTCTGAGCCTGGGAGGATGCCCGAGGCTGGCTGCAGTGAGGTTGGACTCCGCTAGCCGACTGCCGATCCTTCAAGTGAGTTATGAAGATCCAGATGTTGGGATGGCGAACTTGCACCGCGCCGTTCAAGGAGCGATGATATGCTTTAACAAAAAGAAATAGATATAATGCTGAATAAAGTGTGATCTTTAGTCTTTGGTCATAAGCTGTCGGGTCAAAGTTGTTTAATGGTCAACAACATAAATTCGATAAGCTATAAGGATAAAAAGGATGTCTGCTTAGGGGGTAATATAACACGAAAAAGTTAGGAGGTAGGGGGTTTATGCTTTTTTTTTAATTGAAAGGTGAAATTGATACCGATTTGAACTATATTAATTATAAAAAGCGAATACAAGCATAGGTTTAGTCCTAAACAAGGTGACAAGGTGAAGAGCTAGATGACTGTTTTTGTTTTTGAAAGTGAAAAACTCATTTTGAGGTGATTTTTTACATTTCTTTTTAAGACATTCAACAAGTCCTGGGGTCGGGGGTGTTAAGCTAGGGTCGCTGGAATTATCTTTTTGGCCTAAAGATCTCAAGCCATCTGTCCGTTTCTTCTTTATTTGTATCACGCATTATATGCAAGCTGTGCCAATCACTTTTGTATTTGCTCGTTATACGGATGTTTGATCACACGGTAGCATATTTATGTGTGTTGGTCGCTTTAAGTAAGCTGACATACACGTACAGTATACGTATTTCTTTTTTTCTTTGATCTTACTCCGAAAATGCACATTTTGCCATTCTGACCTTCCTTAGAGAGACTTTTCACCTTTAGGGGAGGTCATTGAAATTTACATGATATGAAAAAGCCCTCTTTTCTTTCTTTCCCAATACAAGGTTTGAAGCTAACCACGTTTACAATCTCTTAGACGTGTCACATGTAACCCCTTCATTGCCAGGCACATGTATTTTTTTAGATACAATGATTATATTTTGAGAACATACGCACTGTGGCGGCCTAAACTGTCGTCACGTCCCAAAATGTCGCCGGCGCCAGTGACATTTTGATATATGCAGCATATACCAAAGCAGTATATACCAAAACGTCGCCGGCGACATTTTGGGCCGATACGACAATTTAGGCCGTCACAACGCACTATAACTCATTTTTATCATTTTAGTGAAATGGTTGAAATGTTTTTTCTGTACCTTCAACTTTGTTGTTGTGCGCGACAATCCATCCCCCTCGAGTGTAACAGTTCCACAGAGCTGTTGGAAAGGGCGCCCCGCCATTGATGTAGTTCCCATGCACGTACGTCAGAAACTGGTCGAGTGGAGGGGAATCTGTTCACCAATGCCCTAAAAACAGACGGACAGAAAGTGAGACTGAAGCGCATCTGTAAAGATTTCTGGAGAAACGTTTGCATAATATTGTGTAATATTGAAGTAAAAGGGCGTGTATAAGACCAAGTAAGGGGGACGAATAAAGTGTATAGAAAGGACCATGTGAAAAATGGATGAACAATGGACGGTAATCCTGCGCCATTGGGACTGATACATACCCTTAAACAAATGCAAGAACCCTTGTACTACGTGATAAGAAATAATCACTCATTTACCTCGTTTGTGGGTCGTTCTGCAGCACCGCAAAGTTGCGACGAACATGGGCCCGAGGAAGAAAGCCGATTGCCATCACTTTCCGGATGAGCTTTTTTAGCCTCCTGCTCCTCCGGTAGGCTCCAGCCAGGTGCAGCTCTTGCACTCGGCGCCACAAACTTCAACATAAAAATTATATTAATAGAGGCAAGGCCCAGAATGGACCAACATTTACAAGTGTCCTATGCACATTTTCATAATTATGTGTTATAAATATTAGAACATAAACAGTATTGTTGTTTTAGACAGTTGCCAAAATCCAAACTGATGAGGATACGTGAACTTCAAATTAACGTTTTAGTACGATACATTACAATATTACGATACATGTTCTGCAATTTTATCTTTTTCTAATGAGAAGGGCAATGTCCAAATGACTCACGTGCTGTCATAAATAGCTTTGACCTTGAAATGCCCTTGACCTTTAAATGATCTTGAGCATCAAGGCCTCATAAAACTATTTATAAGAAAAAAAAAAAAGCTCATATACTTCTTCACAAATAAGGAAAAAAAATCACAATGTTTGAAAATTTTCACCGGGACTTCGACTCCTAAGATCAAGAATGTCACTGCAACCAAATGGCAAGTAAAGCTTTCACATAATTTCTATCATACAAGGTTGCAGGTTCCTAGTATTCACGGGCCCGTATTCACAGTACACAGGATTACAGGCGGATGGACAGACGTACAGAATGGCAGACAAGGGGAATGGGGGGGTGGGGTGGTGATTTGTACTTACTTTTGCGAGAAATGAAAATAGCATCCTTGTAATGCGGGTCTTGGGAATTCCGTGCCAAAGCCTGCGTGGATTGCTGTTTCAAAATCGCACACCACAGTTTGCCATTCGTTTGCCCTCCTCAACCTTCTGGCAGCACGTTTAATTTGTATCAAAAACTTGACGGTAGTGCCCTACTGTCCGTTGTTCCATCAGTGTATGCACTAAGGGTATGGTGTGTCCGTCCACGTCCCCCAGAATAGTCAGGACTTGGTATACGGTCTTGGGCATGACCTGAACGTCGCGTCCACAAAAATCGTGCCACACCGCATCAGTTTGCGGATGCACTCGTCCGTT
>JADBJO010003013.1:210000-212500 GCA_016801955.1 Conus betulinus | reverse complement strand
CAACCCCCTTAGAGTGTCAGGAATTAAGGGCCGAAACATTTGCTGGAAGGGGGCTTCTCTTCTGAGGACTCTCTGCTGCCACGCTCTCCACGAGTTTCTTTCTAATATATATATATATATATATATATATATATATATAATATATATATATATATACGCGTATATATCGATATATCTATTGATACATTGATAAATAGATATACTGATAAATGGATAGATAGATACGCATAGATAAATAGACGGACAGACAGACAGATAGATAGACACGCATAGATAAATGGATAGAAAGATAAATATATAGATAGATAGATAGACAGACGGACAGAGAGACAGACAGACAGATAGATACACGTAGATAGATAGATACATAGACAGACAAATAGATAGGAAGATGTACCAGCCGCCGTTGCGAAGTGGTTAGCGTCGCGGACTCCCGGCTGGGAGGTCGTGGGTTCAAATCCTATCAGAGTCATGTGGGGTTTCTGCCCCGACTGGCTCCTACCCAGAGTTGAGTTTGCTGCGGACTCAGTTGGGAAGACTGGGACCACACAGTCGAGTTTCATCCACTTAATGGATGCGTTTCTGAGAGTGATGCTCAAATTTCCTGACCAACACTGACGATGGGGGCACAATTACGCTTTCTGCCCGCTGGTCGTTTTGAACGACACGTTAATTAATAATGGTTTTGTCCGTAGCAGGCCAGTGCCACGTCCCATCCTGATCCAACGAAGAAGGCCTTTAGCTTTCGTCCCGCAAGGGGTCATGTCGATGTAACCACGTGTGGTTGTGACCGAGTGTCGTTGTGACTAAGCGTCGTTGTGACCAAGCGTGACCAAGTGTCGTTGTGGCCGTGTCGTTGTGACCACGTGTTGTTGTGACCATGTGTTGTTGTGACCATGTGTCGTTGTGACCACGTGTCGTTGTGACCAAATGTTGTTGTGACCAAGTGTCAATGTGACCACGTATCATTGTGACCAAGCGTCGATGTGACCAAGTGTCGTTGTGGCCACATGTTGTGACCGCGTGTCGTTGTGACCACGTGTCATTGTGACCAATCGTCGATGTGACCAAGTGTCGTTGTGACCACGTGTCGTTGCGACCAAAGCATAGATGTGACCAAGTGTCGTTGTGACCACATGTTGTTTTGACCAAGTGTCGTTGCGACCACGTGTCGTTGTGACCAAGCGTCGATGTGACCAAGTGTCATTGTGGCCACATGTGTGGCATGTCGTTGTGACCAAGCGTCGTGTGACCAAGTGTCATTGTGGCCACATGTTGTGGCCACGTGTCGTTGTGACCAAGCGTCGATGTGACCAAGTGTCGTTGTGGCACATGTTGTTGTGGCCATGTGTCGATGTGTCCAAGTGTCGTCACCAAGTGTCGTTGTGACCACGTGTCGTTGTGACCAAGTATTGTTGTGACCATGTGTCGTTGTGACTACGCTTCGTCATGACCACGTGTCCTTGTGACCATGTATCGTTGTGAACAAATGTCGTTGTGACCACATGTTGTCATGAGCACGTGTCATGAGCACGTATCGCTGTGGCCATGTGTCGTTGTGACCACCTGTTGTGATCAAGTGCCATTGTGACCACATGTTTTTGTAACCAAGTGTCGTTGTGTGACCACGTGTAGTTGTGACCAAATGAAAAGGACAAGATCACAACGACATTTGGTCACAACGACACGTAGGTCAGAACAACACATCATTTTGGGTCACATCGCCATTTGGGTCACATCGACATGTGGTCGCATCGGCATGTGGTCACATTGGCATGTAGCCCACACCACAGTGACAGCACCGCACGTGACCTTATAGCGTCACACGTGTCGTGACTCTCCCCGTCACGGACATTGCTGCTAGGGGACTTGTGACGTTGTGGGCCATTCTGACGTCAAAGAACGTACTGGGCCGTGCGAGAGGTGTCGTTTACTCTATGTCCACTCCTGTTCGCGTTCGTTAGTGCTGCTTTGACGCCGTACCTGTACGTATTCAGCGGGATGCTAGAAGGTCGAAAGTTGGTTGGATGTTTTATTTAATAAAGTGTTTTTATCCTGTCGATGGTTTTTAGACTCTAGCATGAAAAAAGCAGCAAAACTTCGGTAATTTTTAACATCATCAGCTTTTTTTGAACGGAAAGAGAGAGAGAGAGAGAGAGGGGGGGGGGGGGGGGGGGGAGGGAGGGAGGGAGGGAGACAGATAGAGACAGAAACAGTGTAAAAAGAGAGAGAGGAGAGAGAAAGAGAGAGTGAGAGAGAGAGAGAGATAGAGAGAGAGAGAGAGAGAGAGAGAGAGAGAGTTTACAAGAAACGGGCAATAGGGCTACAGAACAAATAACTAGCCATTCTAAATGTTGAAATGTTGAAAAGATTAAACTGATCCCAAAATAACTTAACATTAGCAACAGACAAAATATATTCTACGACTTCAGGAGGTTGGACAGTTTTCATTGAAGCACATGTTACCACTATATGCTCAATTGTCTGTTCTGCAGAGCAG
>JADBJO010003013.1:202500-205000 GCA_016801955.1 Conus betulinus | reverse complement strand
CCTTCATAATAATATTTAAAGCCTTCGGTGTGTTATGGTTTATGTCTGTGTTATTATCTATTTTGATACCCGTTTTCCTTATGAATTGTTTCATTGAAGAAATCCATCCATTGTATGAGACAAAATCTATGGTGTAGCAACATTAATGCTAAATTCTCCAAAGTTCATAAATTGTCCATTTGGTTTCAGAAAGTGTTTTATTGCGAATATCCCTTTCTCGATTAACTTATTTTGCTTGATTACCGCATTTCCTACTTTTATCATGTCATTGTAAAATACGGGGTTCAACAAGTAGTTCATTTAATGTCTCGGGTGTCACACAAAGACAAAATTCCCGATAGGCTGTAAAACGTGTCTTTCCCCAAAATAAATTAACACTTGTGTATCCAGAACCGTACCCTGGTCCATAATTTTCGATTCTATCACTGAAAGGGTATGTTTTTAAAACGATGTTCTTCCATTTATGACTTGTGGTTTTAAGTTTCTTTATCCACAGAAGTTTCAAAGCATTAATGTATTTTTTTTTATATCAGGTATGTTTAAAACCACCTTGCTTTACAGTCTTCACTGCTGCTGTTTTCCTGCTTATTCTATCTTGTTTGCCATTCCAAACGAAGCTGAAACACATCTTTTGAAGTTTTTGAATTAAAAGGTCAGGAGGGTTAGGTAGCAAAATCCAGAGGTGTATAAGTTTTGATAGAATAAGGGACTTGAGAACAGCAACTCTTCCGACTGGCGTTATACTTCTCTGAGACCAAATTTTGAATAGTATTTTAACTTCCTAAAATTTGTCATTATAATTTAAGTTTTCACATTCTTTTAGGTCTTGAGTGAACCAACACCCAGTATTTTGAATTTAGAAGGATTCCATATCATTTTCAGATGATGACAGTATCTTTTTTTCGAGTTTTTATAACACCCTAGTCATATTGATTGCGTTTTTTCATTATTCAAGAGTAGGCCTGAAATTCTGCCAAACGTGGTAAGGACATTTATAGATCGTTCAAATGAACTTTTGTCAGCAGTGTTTATTAGCTGAGTGTCGTCAGCGAACTGAACTATTTTGTGTTCTATATCGTTTATTTTTATACCTTTTATGTTCTTGTCTTCCTTATATCATTATCGCTAGAATTTCTGAACATATTATAAATAGATAAGGAGATATAGGGTCTCCCTGTCTACACCCCTTTCTATTTTAAAACCATTGCGCAGTCTGACCATTTTCACAGTGACTGTTGATTTAATATTTTTATAGCAAGTTTCTATCCAGTGGCATATACTGTTACCAAAACCAAAAGCCCTTAGCACATTGAACATAAAATTCCAGTCGAGGGAGTCGAAGGCTTTTTCAAAATCTATAGATAACAACAGACCAGGGAAATTTCTTGCATTTAAGTAATTAATCAAATCATAAATCAGTCTAATATTGTCACCCATATATCTGTTAGCCATGAAACCTGTTTGGTCTTCACTGATAATAGAAGGTAAAACATTTCTGATTCTCTTGGAAATACACGAGAAAGCTATCTTGTAAACTACATTTAGGGGGAGATGGGACGCCATTCGAATCGATGCGACCACCACTGCTTTCACACATGCAGACAAAGTCAAATTCAAATTCATGCTTAACCAAATAAACAAAACTCCGTCATATGAAATCAACCATCATCAGTCAGTAAACAGGTCGAATCAATCATGAGTAAGAGAAAAAGAAAAAAAAAATTGTTAATTTCGTTTTTTAAAGAACAAGGACAAATATTCCTACCTCTATGCTAACACTTGATGAGATCTGTCAAGGTGGATTTACAAGAGAGAAAAACATTGTACAACATCATTCAATGCAGATTTAAATGGGGAAAAAGTAAGCAAACAAAGAAAAAAAAAAAAGCAAATTCTGCATGTTCCAGTATCTAAACGATGACATCAATATGTATAGTTTACTTAACCGCACATAATACTAATGACATTAAGAAAGAAGTACATTCTCTCCATTCTTTTTTTACCGAAAAAAAAAAAAAGAAGAAAAAAAAAAAGAAGAGCATTATTAGAATACCATTTGTGTCTTCCTAAGAAGATTTACAACATGACGGAAAGAGTAAAACATTCACAGTGTTTACAACACACATATGGATATCAAATATTGAATCATTCTATTTGTCAAGATTACCAAAGTTCACACACCTGTCCTAAAACTTGTCGTTACATAATATATAAATGTAAACATCCCATGTGAATATCTCTTGAACTTGTTTGCAAGATGTGGTTAAAAAACATTACAGAAAACATCCACCTTACAAAATCGATAACAAGTATATTTTAATCAGACGATCTTTATTTGCACACACATACACACAAACATGCTATATGAGATGAGTAATCTAATTAAACCCACCTGCATATATAGCATTATATACAGCTATGCACAAGGAAAGTATTTTACACGAATATGACACAATTGTCAGTTCTTGGTTTCGAATTGCAGTTAAATTGCTGTACTCTT
>JADBJO010003013.1:195000-197500 GCA_016801955.1 Conus betulinus | reverse complement strand
TTAAGTGACCCCCGAAGTCGGCGGGAATTTCGATGTCCATCTGGTGCCGAGTGTTTGTTTGCTAACCAATTAGGTACGGATGTGTGTAAATGCTGATGGGTGGAAGAATGTAGCGAATGGAGAATTCAGGGTACTTGTGAACAGGGGGGTTTGAGAAGCAGCATGGACAAAGGCATGGCCCGAGGGGGGATCCTTTGTTTCCATCCCTATATAAACTGAGGGAGAACAACGTGTAGAGGAGAAACACCACGAGAGAGAGGACACAGGAGAGAGAGGAGAAAAGGGTGGGCAGGAATAGGGTCGAGAGAACGTGGTCTGGGAGATAGAAGAGACAGCAAAGTCTTAGGGTTTAAAACAAGCTGGAAGAGAAGAAAACTAAGTTTGAAATCCAGAGGTGGTGAAAGAGACGAAGAAGAAGAGTTCTACGTCGAGATCCCAGAGACGACCACGAAGACCCAGTTCTGACACCTGGAGCCAGTCAACCAAGGGCGTCACCATCAAGCAGTGCTGAAGAAGACTCAAAGAGACTTTTCAAGAACTGTGTGGTGTGAAAGCGTGGTTGTGAGTGTGAAAACCTGGGCCAGGTAAGAAGTCATTTGATTATAACCCGGATTAGGAAGTATTGATCTTTTATGTATTGATTTGTTTATTTTGTGTAATTGGATTTTTCATGTTTGATTATAAGTAGCATAGAAATTGTATTTCTTGTGTTAGTCGTGTTAGGAGAGAAACGAATGCGTGACATCCCATTCCCAGAGAGAGATAATGTTGTTTGATGGGCGCATGAGTGTGCATATGTGTGTATGAGTGCAGAGATAACCTTGGTGTGTCGAGCCTGACTAATAATACATCAGCTTAGTGCACTTAAGCAATACCATCACGATTTCCCCTGTCCTGGACAATCATTATTATTATTATTGTTGTTGTTGTTGTTGTTGTTGTTGTTGTTGTTTGTTGTTGTTGTTGTTGTTGTTGTTGCTGCTGCTGCTGCTGCTGTTGTTGCTATTATCATGCTAATATAACCCGTATTGTCTCCCCTACAACAGCCTCGTTTCCACTCCAAATCCATTTTGCGCTCAGCTCGAGGAGATAAGTGACTGCCCATTTGTTCTTAGTTTTCAAAGTCTTTAGTGTTGGCTGTCTTGCCTGAAGAAGACCTAAGAGGTCGAAACGCGCGTTGTGTTTTGTAATTTGTTGTCTATCGTATGGTGGCACAGTGATTGCCCTGTCAATACTTCAAAGCGAGGCTGCGGTAAAATGTTCGTCAAGGTCGTAGGCGAGCACTCCAGCAATTCATGTGTGCACCCGCACATGATACGTTTATAGGCACCTAACAACAACAATAACAACAACAAGTGATGATGATGATGATGATGATGATGATGATGATGGTGATGATGACTATGAGCCTTGTTGTTATCAAAGAAAAAGTAAGCTGATTGCTGTCTGCAGGCAGGATTGATCAAATACTGCTCAGCCAACTATGAACTCATGAAAATTTGATGTCGATTCATGGGCGAATCCGGACCAAACGTGCGAATCCAAGATCCGTTCGGACTTAGCAGATGTCTTCGCTCTCCTTGGTGCCCATGTAGTTTTTGTATGTGTTTTTCTTTAAATTTATTCTTTGCTCATTTTGCATTCTATACCGTCTCTCGCAACTCTTACCTACACACTCTTTCACTAAGGGAAACGACGTTGTTACTTATCTACATGAAAAGAAAAAAAAATATTGTACACACCTCGTGTCAAAATATGGCATGACATACCTCATGACAAGATGTGGCAGCCAGTTGATGATGTAGAAGATGGTCAGGACAGCCATCATCAGAGTGGTGCGAGATCTCATTCGACGCATGCCTTTATGGACCGTAGAGCTTCGGACCATCGTTTTCCTCTTCTCTACGGTGCTGCTTCGCTTGTCGTGGGACTGGGCCTCTGGAGACTTCCCTTCACCACAGCATTCCCCAGTCTGGCCTGGCTGATCCTTCAGCACTTCACCTTGGGAATCGTCGCCAACGGCTGCAGCGTCCAACTCACTTTGGCCGGGTCTCCTCATGACGGTGGCCTCAGGGCAGGAGGTTGTCGAGGCGGACAGACAGTCGTCGGTGCTGGTGGAGTCAAAGAAGAACGTGTCGCTCATTTCTGCAGGTATCGCAGCCCCCGGGTTCGAAGGGAGTCTCACTTCCAGACTTTGGTGTTGATCCGGCTGTCCGCTTTCGCTGGGATGTCTCACACTGGTGACTGCGGCACATGACACAGCGGCTTGGGGGGCATTCTGATTTTGCAGCTCCCGCATTAATCTCAGTGATCGTTTCTTCTCAACTTCTTCCTCCACAGTTTGAAACCGATAGAAATGTAAGAGACCACCATAATGGCCAGACCTAGGAAAAACACAATGCCGACGACGATTTTGTACACTATCGGATAGACGCCGTGCTTGTACTCGTCTTCCGACCAGCACATTCTGGCCTGGAGGCCTGGCACCGTGGTGTTGATG
>JADBJO010003013.1:165000-182500 GCA_016801955.1 Conus betulinus | reverse complement strand
TATTACCCAGTAGTATGTCCATTCACAGAGGAAAGTTTCCAGTCATTTTGACGAAGGAAATTACTTTCTAGAGAAATGTAGAGCAGATGAATAGTTTTATGGACAAAATTCAAACAACTGAAATTCTCAAAACAGCGATCCTTTTCCACACTTTTATTCCAGAGCCCAGGTACACAAGACAAGTCCAGGTTATCTTAACAGATCACTTAGCACATTATCATTGTCAGTTTGACGAAACAAATAATCCTAAATTCTGTGTCCAAAACACTTGCAGCTTATATCCATCATCAGGCAAACTAGGCAGAGCAAATCGTGGGCCATCCAGACGGTAGGCGTTCATTATCATGATCAAGTAAGGCCTTAGATGCTAATCATGAATGACATAGGCACAGACTTTCATATACATATAAACATTGTAAAGAAAACCATCTGATAGTCACAATACAAATAACATTTTTGCAGACTCAACGGAGTGAAAATAGCAAAATTTCCGATAGTTAGTTACCCAATTTCATGCAGACAGATTGCACCGATGTCTAAGTCTGGAGGTTGGCAGTACATAATCCATGAGCCATATTATAAACACAAAAAGGGGATAGAGGTGAGACGGTAAGGAATTGTGAAGACGTGGGGAATATAAAGATGCTGTAAGATGAAATACAAAATGCAAATCTTACACATAGTTTAAAAGCAAT
Source organism: Conus betulinus (assembly GCA_016801955.1). Classification (NCBI taxonomy): domain Eukaryota; kingdom Metazoa; phylum Mollusca; class Gastropoda; order Neogastropoda; family Conidae; genus Conus; species Conus betulinus. The sequence goes on along the minus strand of JADBJO010003013.1, from coordinate 181,805 downwards.
TTCACACACACACACACACACACACACACACACACACACACACACACACACACACACACACACACACACACACACACACACACACACACACACACACACTTACACACACACACACACACACACACACACACACACACACATTACACACACACTTAGTATGTTGCCAAGCAGATATTTCGCAGAAATTGGAACGAAACACGTATGACGTAGTTTTCAGTCGTTTGTTAAAACGAATGTCGACTAAACTGTATGTATCATCATTTACTGAAAAATGAAGAATGAAACAGGTGAAAAAATGAACCACCTGTTTTGTTGGATTTCTCAAACAATGAACAGCACACGTATTTGAATTTGTTTTGAACGCAACGACCATTTCTCCTTTAGCCATTCCCCTACCTTCTCTTCTCCCACATCCCGTCTCCCACAGAGAGAGAGAGAGAGGAGAGAGAGAGAGAGAGAGAGAGAGAGAGAGAGAGAGAGAGAGAGAGAGAGAGAAGAGCGTGTAAACAAAGAAAGAGCAGAGAGAGAGATCAATGAGCGAGAGGAGAGAGAGAGAGAGAGGAGAGAGGAGAGAGAGGTGTAAACAAAAAGCAGATATATGGCTCAATCAATCTTATCTGAAAATGATAGAAACTGACTTTGAAAACACACACACACCACCACACCACCACCACACACACACACACATTGATATATACATTCATTGGCATGCATCATTTATCATGCCAGTGTGTTTCCTAGACGTTTGCGGATGGGGGAAGCCAAATCACCACTCCATCCCAAGTGTCTTTCTCTGGCATACAGTCTTCCACTATTCTGTTCACTGGCTCGGATCAGTTATCGTCTACGTTCTGCAGGACAGCTTTCTAACCACGCCATGGAAGAACTGTCGACATTTGTGTCGAAACCGTTCGTTGCAGAAGGAGTAGACGAAGGCATTAACGGCACTGTTGAGGTAAAGGGAACGTTGGAGGATGGCGTAGGTGTTGTAGCCACAGTCAGTGAAGTTGTCGCACAAGCTGATGGGGCCTTTCTGGAAAGCTCTGCACATAGAGTGTGAGGAATTGCAGCTGTTTCTGAAAGGCTACACTCACCAACAGACTGTAGGAACTAGAGTTACCTTAGGGCTTGTGTGTGTGTGTGTGTGTGTGTGTGTGTGTGTGTGTGTGTGTGTGTGTGTGTGTGTGTGTGTGTGTGTGTGTGTGTGTGTGTGTGTGTGTGTGTATGTGTGTGTGTGTGTGTGTGTGTCTGTCTGTCGTGCGTGTGTGTGTGTGTGTGTGTGTGTGTGTGTGTGTGTGTGTGTGTGTGTGTGTGTGTGTGTGTGTGTGTGCGCGCGTGTGTGCGCGCGTGTATGTGTGTGTGTATCAAGGAAAGTTAGAAAATGACTCGAGCAGCAATTGTATGCGTTTCTGACCTATGAGCTCTTTTATCACTAAAGAAGGGGGAAAAAAACAAAGCAAAGAACTCATACACATGGACGTAAGCTTATTTGTCTACACAGAAAAGATCAGCGTGACCCGACTGCTTCGGTTCTATAAATAACCACACAGGCAAAACAAGAAACAGAAAAAAAAAAACAGATCAGGAAAGACAGAAGATTGATAAAGACAAAGAAAAGAAAAATGGAGATATGCAGGGGGGGGGGGGGGGGGGGGGGGGGTTCTTTGAGGGCGGGAAGGAGGAGGGCAATGGCGAAAGACGTGAGATATAGGCAAACGCACAAAACATGAACAACAAAATATCTTGTGTACTCCTTCCAATGTATCATAACTTGCCTTGTGAAGCAAAGGGATCAGTCAGTCAATTACTAGAGAATTTAGGATCTGTTTGCTTTACATTTCCGGCCTGTTTAGATGGTTAGGACTGGAATAGTTCAGTGATAGAGCACTGGATTTGAAAAACTTGGTGATCCTGGGGTTGCGGGTTCGAATCTCTGCTGTGCCGTTTCAGTACAGGGAGATTTTTCCCCTCCGAGTTAACATTGGTTATGACTCCATTTCCAGTACAGTCCTTCGAATGAGACTATAAACCGAGGTTCCGTGTGTGAACGCACGCAAAACATCTTGCACACACGTAAAACTCCATCACCAACTTTCGGAAGAGAAGGCCAGTTTGGCCGTTGTGTATGGATGACACGTTACACATAGCATGCACCCTGCGTAAGAAATGGAAAGAATGAAGGAAGTAAGCAAACTGAGTAAATGATATTGAACGATATTGAAAGGACGACACGGGAAACGGCTGAATGAAGCGTCAGCTGGCAGCTCTTCAGTCGGCGCTACGCAGGTAGGCAGCCCGTTATATAAACGAGTGTGGAATGTAAAGCGCTTAGAGCTTGGCCTGTAGCCGAGGATAGGCGCTCTATAGTATTCATAATAATAATGATGATAATAACAATAACAATAATATAACAATAGATAGTGTTTAACATTAATGCTCTTATTCAATAATGTAAATATTACCAAAGATTGATGGAGAGTCATATCAATTCCAGTCCAAGTATCTTGCAGCCATGAAACTTTGACATCAGGGAGTGTCATTGTACCCCCCAGCCAACTCCTTCTGCACCCCTTCCTTCCACCTCTCATCTTTCTATTCTTTCACCCTCCTCCCACACTCTCTCCCCCCTCAACATTTTCCATCCACTTCTCTTTCTATCCATCCCGGACACCATAACACTTTTCCCTCCTCCACCATCCTCTCCCGTACCCCTCTTTTTCATTTCTCCGCTCCTCCTAAATATGGGTGGATTAGCTGTGACCATCAAATGAGTGAAATAAATCATCGCACCCTTCTGACATCCAAACGGTTTGGTATCTCACAAATCTAGTCACTTTAAGGAAACTTTATGAGTCTTTCTCTAAAGATGTTTGCATTTTCAAATCGGTTTTCTGGCTGTTAGTACTACAAGGACCAGCAATTACCTTTTCTTCGTCTATCGTCCGTAAAACTGTGGCCATTTTCTTTTTAAGTGTGTTATTCTTGAGCTCTCCCCCCTTTCTTCTTTTCATCTTCTACCCTTTCTTCCTTCCTTTTTTTTTTACCACCGAGATAGGTTTTGACTCCATGCTTTATTGTCGCTCATCATAGAAATAAAAACGCGTATCATTTACCCCTTGATGAGATATGGAAGCCAGTTGATGACAAACAACAAGGTCAGCACAGCCATCATCAGAGTGGTGCGGGACCTTCTTCGTTCGCAAGTACTGATGGACAGAGGTCCTTCTGGCCGGTGATTTCTTCTGCTCAATAGTGGTGTCTTGGTTTTCGTCCGGTGGTCCATTTGAACACTCCCCTTCTCTGGAAGATCCCCCGGTCGTGTTTAGGTAGGTCACCTTTTGATTCGTTGCCATGGGTAATTTTTCTGTGTCAAGTTGTGCGGGTCCCTTTGGTGTTGTCTCAGGGTTGTCCAGTTAAAAATTGTCTTGTCCCATGCTGTTGTCCGTACCTGACGCACTTGTTCCTGGGTCATTCTGGTTTTCCTGGACTTGCTGCAGTCTCAGAGGCTGGGTTTTCTTTGCTCTCCTCCTCCAGAGTTTGATCCCAATACCAGTGTAGGAGAACACCAGGATGGCAGGTGCAGTGAAGAACACAGTGCGTGCGGTGATTCTGTAAGCTGTTGGATACAACGTGTCCTTGTACTCGTCTGCTGACCAGCGCATGTGGGCCTGGACCCCTGGCTCAGTCGTGTTGACTCGGTGTACGCCAAAACATGGAATGAAGGGGGCAAAAATAATTACAGTTAAAACCACGCAGGTCAGAGACAGGTAAAACGCTTGACGGGAGTTCAGCTGTAGCTTTCAGGGAGCACAGACCCTCCGAAACCGATCCAAGGCAATGAGCAGAAAGTACAGTGCCAGAGGCTGCGATGCTGAGCATTGAGGTGACGAGGACTCTGCACCGCCAGTTGTTACTGTTGTACGCCTGGCGGATCGACGCAATAAGCAGAGGGAGCGCGACGATGTTGGTGATCAGATCCAGAACGGCCATGACCAGTACAAGGGTTCTGGGAGCGCTTGGTCGGAACCTGAGTCCATACACCAGGGGAACCAGGGAGTTGCCCATGAAGCCCACTATGATGATTGCAGAGAGATAGACAACTATGGGCGTGCGGTTCATGAAGGCGGCCTCACTGAGATGACTCAGATAGTTCTGCATTTGGAAAAAGAATGAAAGCGCCACGCTGACCGACATTGTTGACAGAAATTGTAAAATGAATTGTGTTCGGGGAATAGAGAATCTCGGGAAATTACCCCTCTCTCTCTCTCTCTCTCTCTCTCTCTCTCTCTCTCTCTCTCTCTCTCTCTCTCTCTCTCTGACAGACTGGTGGTCGCTATAGTCTTTATATAGACAGCACACTAAGTAGAAAGAACTCTTGGAGAGCGTGGCAGCAGAGAGTCCTCAGAAGAGAAGCCCTCTTCAAGCAAGTGTTTCGGCCCTTATCTTCTGACACTCTAGGGGGGTTGGGCCACACCCGGTTCATGACTCCGGATGTCCAATTGCTGCCCCTTTTTTTTTTCGCATCTTGCGACGAGTCATGGCTGGGATTCGATCCCAGGACCCTCTGGACATGCTCATTTTTCACTTAATGACTCGCATACTAACCACTGAGCCACTGGGTCACCTGATATTTGTTGGGAATTTTAAGCCTTATGAAGTTTACTTTTGTTCCTCCTTGATCAGATCCAGCTTGAACACCTCTCTGCCACTTCTGCCATTGCTTTCAGGGCTCTGGTTTTTTTCCCTCCCTGCAACTGAGAGCTGTTTCATGAGGCTGTATGCAGACGTTCCTACAAACCCGCTAGCTCGAATTTCTGCAGTGAGGACTTTGACCTAATAGCCTTCTCTCCTCAGGCTGTTTGCCAGATCAGCGTACTTTTCAGTCTTGTAGATTTGAGCTGCCTCCATTCTGTTCTCATATGGCACCGTGAGCTCGATCATGATCAGCTACTTGGTTGACTGAGTGGACTATTATGTCTGGTCTCATGCCACTCTTGCTGATGATCTCTGGGTGACTCTTCCATTCTGGGAGGTCTGCAGTGCACTCCCAGTCATCTGCCTCGTCCAGCAACTCTGCCTGCATGTTCCGAGTGGCACTGTTGTTCTTGGCCATGATTTGCTACCTCCTGCCGTGAAGAATGTTGCGGGTGCTTTTGGAGTCCTGATGTTCCCTTTTATGGTGTTGTTACTAGCCCAGACTACTTGTACAATCTCCATGAGCACTTGGTTGTGCCTCCATGTGTACCTTCCTTGAGCCAGGGCTACTTTTCATGAGCTTAGGACATGCTACACTGTTTGTTTTTCATGGCAGAGGGGGTATGCAGGATCGTGTGTTTTCCCCCACTTCACCAGGTTTGCATTTGAGGGCAGAAGGTCATATGCAGATCTGAGAATGAAGCTGATCCTGAGAGGGCCCATGTGCCAAATGTCATTCCAAGTGAGACTTCTTTGGGGTGTATTCTCACACGTTGTCCATTGCCCTTGCTGGCTCTGCTGGACTGCTTTTGGGTGTTTTTTTGGTCTTCTTCTTTTCTTATCTCTGAAAACATCAGGTCTCTTTTGGCTTTTCCTTTGGCCTTTGACCACCATTCAGTTTTGGTCGCCCCCCAATCCTTGTGTGTTGGTCTGTGTGTGTGTCCTGTTATTTTTCTTATCTTGAGACTTTTGCAGAATCCATCCACTCTTGAACTGTCCATTTTCTGCCTGTTTTCAGCTGCGGCTAGATTGCTTCAACCACCTTGTCTCCTGAGTCCTCCAGCATGCTTTGAAGTCTAATCTTACCTGCATTGTATTCCTCCAGGATGGATATCAGAGATAGTTTCAGCTTTGCTTGGCGACAGTACAGCGCTATGTCAGTCAGACAGGGTGGGACACCAAGCCATTTCCTTGTGAACTTGTTGATTTTGGCTTCCATTGCCTCCACTATGCTTGTGAAGATGTCGTATATCATCAGAGGCCATAGGAGCTTTGGTATCAGCATGAACTGCAGACATCAGACCTTGTATTTGCCAGGGAGCCCGAACTGGCCAATGGTCTCCAAGCCGTCTTCCGACATCTGTTTGGTTTCTGTTGGTCTTTTTGTGTCTTTCAGGTATCATCATACCATCTTCCAAGGTTCTTGATTGGTTCTTCTGTGACTGTTGGAATGGCCTGGTTGGCAATACTGAAGACCACAGATTCGGCCACGTTTCCTTCTTCAGTGAGAGACTCCGTGATTTCTTCGGCTTGGACTTCATTCTGGATGAGGCAACAATGTTGTCCAGCCTCTCCAGCACATGACGTGTCTCGTCTTCTCTCTGAATGAAATCACTGTAGTGTCATCTATGAAGGCCTTGAGAGGGGGGCACCTTGTATCCATCGCCAAGGTCTGTTTGTCTTGCGTTGCTTGTTGCTGCTTTCAAGATGACTTCCATTGCCAACACGAACAGTATTGGGGAAATTGCACAGCCCATTGCAATGCCCACTTCCAAGTTGATTCAATCTGTTGTGTACTCCTTGGTAGAGAACCGCATTGAAAAGCCATTGAAGTACTTCTTGAGCATGTCACGGATTTTCTTTGGCACATGGTACATCTCAAGTGCCAACTGTATCATCTCATGGGGTACTGATACATATGCGTATGCCAGATCAAGCCACACTACGTCCAGGTCTCTCTCTTTTCAGTTTTTGTTCTTTTTGATTGCGTCCCAGATCATTGTGGCGTGTTCTACACAGCCGCCACGCCTGGGATGCCACCTTTCTGGACTGACACATCCAATCACTTGTTTTCCATGAGGTACTTGGTCAGCCTTGCTGCCATGACATGACAGAGAAGAAGATTTCCCCTTCGACGTTTCAGTAGTAATACTGGCCTGAACTGGCTGATGTCACTTGAGTTTTGCACGAACCATAGCACAGGTTTTCCTTAAGATTGTCCAGTTGACTCAGAACGGTCAGTGCAAGTATGTCTGGACATGAACACACACACACACACACACACACACACACACACACACACACACACACACACACACACACACACAGGGACCACAACAGTGTATGAGCACGTCCCCAGGGAAGCAAGCTGCCAAATGTCTTGACAGTGGAATCACAATCTAACTTCTGCAGGGGAGAGGCAGAAAATCGCATGTGAATCTTTCTCTGTTTGTCTGTTTGTCTGCCTCGCTCTGTCTGTTTGTCTGTCTGTCTGTCTCTCAATAACGGATAATGTTTTTTCCCTGCTACATCTTCTTCTCTTCTTCTTCTTCTTTCTTCTTCTCTTCTTCCTCCTGCTACTATTCCTCCTCCTCGTCCGCCTACTCCTCCTCCTCTCCTCCTCCTCCTCCTTCATCTCCTACGTTTTTGTGCTTTGCTTTCTCTCTTCCTCTCTCTCTCTCTCTCTCTCTCTCTCTCTCTCTCTCTCTCTCTCTCTCTCTCTCTCTCTTCCCGCCCCCAAACCCCTACCCCACCATCAACAACAGTATAGTATTCTTTTTCCTTAATGCTTTGGAGACCAGTCTTGTTTAATGAACAAGGATGTGATGATTGAATACAAGCACGTGTTCTGTAACACAACTTCCTTATGAATCACTGTTGATCCCTCTTTCATGTTGATGACACTAGTTCGCTGATACAGTTCGTATGTCCTCTTCCCGCGTAAGAATTCTATATAGTACGCAGTGTGTGTGTGTGTGTGTGTGTGTGTGTGTGTGTGTGTGTGTGTGTGTGTGTGTGTGTGTGTGTGTGTGTGTGTGTGTGTGTGTGTAGTGTGTGAGAGAGAGACAGAGACAGACAGACAAACAAACAAACAGGAACACAGACACACAGACAAGTAACTGACATACAGACACCTATAACTATTGCCTGCACATTTGTTTTTCTTCAGGCCAGTACGAGTTACCACTGTTCTTATTACAATCAGTACAATAATGTATGATAGCGTCCTGTGTTAGTCTCCAGAGTCCATCAAGAAACAGACCCACAAAAAACATCTTCTTGCTTATCTGTTACACTTTGGAACAAACGTTATCAATCAGTTAAAACCTCTCTCTCTCTCTCTCTCTCTCTCTCTCTCTCTCTCTCTCTCTCTCTCTCTCTCTCTCTCTCTCTCTCTCTCTCTCTCTCTCTCTCTTATATTCGCGCGAAATCAACTGTCACACACACACACACACACACACACACACACACACACACACACACACACACACACACACACACACACACACACACACACACACACACACACACACACACACACACACACACACACACACACACACACACACACACACACACACACACCTCTCTCCTCCTCACCTCTTCATACGTCCAGTTATCTGAATTTGCATTCATCGTCATGTCGCTTGTCTTCGGTGACAGCGGCAGCTCTGCTTTCACTGAATGACAATCTCACAGTGACAGCGGCAAGAGGCAAAGCCCGAAATTACTTCAGTGGTTAACCGCCAAGCAATGACTGACCCCACTCGTGAAAGGTCAAGAGCGTTTTATGCCATGTGCATTTCTGATGTATTTTGTGTTTCGTGTCAGAGTATCGGACTTAACTTATTCGCTTAGATAAGTGTGTCCTCAAAGTCGTCATTAGCATTATTTATACGAGGAAAGAGTGTCTTTAGGCTAAGCGGTAACATAACCCACTTGTCATGGTTGCCATGGTGTCCTTATATCAATGCTTCAGTAAATTCAGCGGTAGAAAGCTGCGCCAGGAACACAAGTTCTCACATCCTACTCTGTCCAACAGATCAAAGATAGCACCACACAACAATGTATTCGAAAACGAGAACTTGCGTTCACTTTCACGCAGCAACAACAACCCAACAACCCCAACAACCCCAGCAACAACAACAGCAACCCAAATGAACAAGTCTAAAACCTGTCAAGCTTCTCGCCCCCCACCCCCCCATCCCCCATCACCCTCTCTCCCCCCTCCCCTTCCATTATCCCTCCAAGCAAATCTTTCTGTCCCTGAAAAATGCGTGAAGAACTCTGTGTGTGTGTGTGTGAGTGTGAGAGAGAGAGAGAGAGAGAGAGAGAGAGAGAGAGAGAGAGAGAGAGAGAGAGAGAGAGAGAGACAGAGAGAGACAGAGACAGAGACAGAGACAGAGAGATTGAGACAGAGAGAAAGAGAGAGGCAGACAGACAGAGTGACAGAGAGAGACAGACACGACAGACAGACAGACAGACTGCTCAGATGTACATCAAAAGCACATTTTGATTCGGTTCATATTAATGCTTTGAATGCTTTTAGGAGAAACGTGGGGTTCATTGGCTAACAATGCAACTACCGTTCTTCAGTGCAAACCTGGTACAGTAGGTGATAATGCTATATGATCTTCAGAACAAAGTTAACCTGGTGGATATCGATGCTCTTCATAGCAGCACTGAATTGTTGGTTATTGGTGTAATTACTTCTGCTTCAGAGTGAAGTGGATTGGAAGATATATCCGTGCCAATAGTGTTCATGAATTTGCTGTTCAGACCAAATGTTGGTTCGATCGATATTGGTGCTATTAATGCTCTTCAAAGCAAAATTAGTTCGGTGAACATTAGTGTTGTCATGGTTTTGTGGACAAATGTGATATGGTGGTTTGGTGGATGCTGATGCTACTTTTAAGAGTAAATTTGGTTCAGTGAATATATACGAAAGGAAAGGATTTTCAGATCAATGTTGGTTTGGTGGATATTGATGCGATTGATTCTCAACAGACTGAAGATAGTACGGTGATGTTAACGCCTTCCATTCTCTTCATTTTCAGGTCAAAGGTGGTTCAGTGGATACTGATTACATTTATTCTCTTGAGAGCAAACATAATTCGCTGGATATTGATGCTATTACTGCTCTACAGACCAAAGTTGGTTTGATGGATCAGGAACTATGCCGAAGTTTCTGGAGGTTTCATGTCTGTTCGTGAAGAGAGTATGTCGATGGAAAACATGGATGGCTTGCGCAAGTCTTCGGAAAAAAAAAAAAAAAGAATGATTTTACAATCTTGTGCCTTGGCTCGCCTGATCATTGAACCCATGCAGCATGCATGCATACTGAGCAGTATTTGTAGGTATGTTCATTATGGGTCACGGATGATGCTCGATGTTTCAGTTTACCGTTATAGCCGTTACTTACGGCTGTAGCGGGCCCATAACGGTTTTTCATCTTTATAAAATATCTCAGAAAGGGACTTGGCTGATCTTTCTGATAAGTATGTTCCTTATTAGCCGTTACTAACGGCCATAAGGGCCCCTATCGGTTCTTCTTTTTTTATGGAATATCTTAGAAGAATGTATGTTGCCGATATTTCTGAAAATTTGTAGGAATATTCATTATGGGTCACGGACGATGCCCGATGTTTAAGTTTACCGTTATAGCCGTTGCTAATGGCCCATAACGGTTTTCTTGTTTATGGAAAATCTCAAAGTACTTGGCCTATCTTTCTGAAAAGTTGTAAGTATGTTCGTTATAGGTCAGAGATGATGGCCGATGTTTACCAGAACAGCAATTACTAACGGTTACACCAGCCCAAGACGGTTTTTCCTCTTTATAGAATATCTCACGTATTTTCAGGATAAACTGGGAGTACGTTTATATGCTTTGCATTTTGTTTTTTTACACGTGGAGCAGTCATGCCCCTTAACGTCTCAATAGAATGCCACATGCGTGCCTGTACGCTATGGGAGTACAGCGCACACTTCCAGGGGTGGTGCAGGATTGCCCCCAGCTGGTTTGTTCGGCACTTGAGGACAAGTGCATCTCTAGGTTCTACCCGCCTTTGGGGTGTATCCTTCTCTTGTCTGTTTTATTTTGTCCAACACACACACACACACACACACACACACACACACACACACACACACACACACACACACACACACACACACACAGAGAGAGAGAGAGAGAGAGAGAGAGAGAGAGAGAGAGAGAGAGAGAGAGAGAGAGGAGAGAGAGAGAGAGAGAGAGAGTAAAACTGCCATCATGATTCTTTGATTATGATAAGCAAAGTTGGTTGGATTCAGAGAGGGGAAAAGATGGTGGGGACACAGAAAATTGCATTATCTTTCTCTATGGTTTCTTTGTTTATGGTTCCTGTCCGCTCCAGCTTTCCGCTCATCCATTGCTGACTCAGTGGGCATATTTCCCGATTCATTCAGTTTTGTAACATTTGCATTCAGTAATTTGTTCCGTATCTTTGTTTGTCAGTCTGAGAAGGATTCACGTTTGATTTGGTTAAGTCAGGGAATTGAAGTGAAGATAGAGACGTGACTTACTGATTGATGGTTTTCATGTAGAGAGGAGATTGCGTTTTATTGTTTTCTTTTTTATTTGTTTTCCTTTTTTTCTTTTCTTCTCCTTTCTTTTAAAAGTTCAGGCAGTTGTAAATGATACTTGCTTATCCCGTGACAAGGGAAACTACTTCTATTGTGCACTTTACACGAAAGTGTACAACGGTGCTGATTTTCCTTTTCAGGCTCTATTTTAAGTGCGTACATAGATGAAAAAGCATTCATTGAACATGCACAAATACCGCATTGTATGCGTGTTTGTTCGTTTCACAAAACAAATGCATCCCATGTTGATTTAAACCATCTAATGAACCGAGCATTTTGAGTTGTTTGATTGACCATTGAGCAGGTGGATATTTCCCATCACCCATCACCCAGTAGCATGCCCATTCACAGAGGAATTTTTCCAGTAATTCTGACGATGGAAATTATTCTGTAGAGAAATGTAGGGCTGATAAACAGTTTTATGGACAAAATTCAAATAAATGAAATTCTCAAAACAGCTTTTCTTTTCCACACTTTTATTCCAGAACTCAGGTACTCTAGACATAAAATGCATCTGGTAATTAAGTCCAGGTTATCTGAAGAGATCATTCAGCACATCATCATTGTCAGTTCGTTGAAACAAATATTCTAAATTATGTGTCTCAAAGTCTTGCAACTTATATCCATCATCAGATAAACTAGTGGCCATGAGATTGTAGGCGTTCATTTTTATGATCTACTAAGGTCTTAGATGCTGATTATTGAATGACATAGGCATAGGCGTTCATACACATATAAACATTGTAATGAAAACTACCTGATAGTCACAGTACAAACAACATTTTTTCACACTCAACGGTGTGAAAATAGCAACTTTCGTTGGTCAGTTGCCCAATATCATACAGACAGATTGCGCCCGTGTCTAAGTCTGGAGGTTTGTAGTATATAATCCATGATACATACTACAAACACGAAGAAGGGGATAGAGCTGAGACGGGAAGGAATTGTGAAGAGGCGGAGAATAAAGATGCTCAAAGATGAAATACAAAATGCAAATCTTACACATAGTTTGAAAGCAATTTCACGCACACACACACACACACACACACACACACACACACACACACACACACACACACACACACACACACACACACACACTTTAGTATGTTGCCAAACAGATATTTCGCAGAAATTGGAACGAAACACACGTATGACATAGTTTTGAGTCGTTTGTTAAAACGAATGTCGACTAAACTGTATGCATCATCATTTACTGAAAAACGAACCTGTTTCGTTGGATTTATCAAATAATGAATAGCACACGTATTTGAATTGGTTTTGAATGCAACGACCATTTCTCCTTTAGCCATTCCCCCCACCTCTCTTCCCATCCCATCCCCTCTCCAACAGAGAGAGAGAGAGAGAGAGAGAGAGAGAGAGAGAGAGAGAGAGACAGAGAGCGAGAGAGAGCGGGGGACAGAGAGAGAGAGAGAGAGAGAGAGAGAGAGCGAGAGAGAGAGAGAGAGAGAGAGAGAGAGAGAGAGAGAGAGAGAGAGAGTGTAAACAAAAACAGGATATTGCTCAATCAATGTTCTATCTGAAAATGATAAAAATTGACTTTCACACACACACACACACACACACACACACACACACACACACACACACACACACACACACACGTTGATATGCACATTCATGGGCATGCATCATTTATCATGCCAGTGTGTTTTTCCTAGACGATCGCCGGATCGGGAAGCCAAATCACCACTCCATCCCAAATGTCTTTCTCTGGCATACAGTCTTCCACTATTATGTTCACTGGCTCGGATCAGCTATCGTCTACGTTCTGCACGACAGCTTTCTAACCACGCCATGGAAGAACTGTCGACATTCGTGTCGAAACCGTTCGTTGCAGAAAGAGTAGACGAAGGCATTAACGGCACTGTTGAGGAAGAGGGAACGTTGGAGGATGGCGTAGGTGTTGTAGCCACAGTCAGTGAAGTTGTCGCACAAGTTGATCGGGCCTTTCCAGAAAACTCTGCACATAGAGTGTGAGGAATTGCAGCTGTTTCTGAAAGGCTACACTCACCAACAGACTGTAGGAACTACAGTTACCTCAGGGCTTGTGTGTGTGTGTGTGTGTGTGTGTGTGTGTGTGTGTGTGTGTGTGTGTGTGTGTGTGTGTGTGTGTGTGTGTGTGTGTGCATGCATTTTTGTATGTATATGTATGTGGGTGTGGTGTGTATCTGTGTGTGTCTTTGTGTGTAATTATGTGTGTGTGTGTGTGTATGCATGTGTGTGCATGTGTGTGCATGCTGTGTGTGTGTGTGTGTGTGTGTGTGTGTGTGTGTGTGTGTGTGTGTGTGTGTGTGTGTGTGTGTGTGTGTGTGTGTGTCTGTGCATCTGTGTCTGTGTGTGTGCCTGTGCATGCGTGTGTGTGTGTGTGTGTGTGTGTGTGTGTGTGTGTGTGTGTGTGTGTGTGTGTGTGTGTGTGAAGAAAAATACAATGGCCAGCAGGAATTGTGTGTGCTTCCAAACCTATAAGCCTCTTTAACACTAAAGAAGGGAAAAAAGAAAAAACAATGAAGAAAAGAACCCATGGGCATGGACATATTCATCTGCAAAGAAAAGAGCAGCCTGACACGTCTGCCTCGGTTCTCTAAGTAAACCGCCAGCAAAGCAAACAAGAAGCAGAAACAGCACAGGAAAGACAGATGATAAACAAAGGGAAAGAAAAGAAAAATGGAGATATGCGGGTTTTTTTTTCTTTTTGAGGACAGGAATGAGGAGGGCAATGGCGAAAGGCGTGAGATATAGGCAAACTCACAAAACGGGAGCAACAAAGTATCCAGTGTACTCCTTCCAATTTATCATAACTTGCCTTGTGAAGCAAAGGGATATGTCAGTCATTTACTGGGGAATTTAGGATCTATTTGCTTTAACTTTCCGCCTATTGAGATTGTGTTTTAAATGTACCTATTCTACAATAAAACTATTACCGAAAATTAATGTAGAGTCATGTAAGTTCCAGCCAAAGCACCTTGCAGCCATGAAACTTTGACAGCGGGGAGTGTCATTGTACCCCCGGCCTTCTCCTTCTCCATCCCTGCTCTTTTACCCTCCCCCCCGCACTCTCTTCCCCCTCAACATTTCCCATCCACTTCTCTTTCCATCCATCCTGGACACCATAACATTTTCCCTCACCCCCACCATCCCCACCCCTACCCCTGTTTCATTTCTCCTCTTGTCCTAAATATCGGTGAACTAAGCTGTAACCATCAAATGAGTTAAATAAATAATAAATCATATCCCCCCCCCCCCTATTATCGAAACTGTCTGGTAACTACTTGCATTTTCATACCATTTTTCTGGGTGTTAGTACTACAAGGACCAGCAGTTACCTTTTCTTCATTTATTGTCCAACAAGCGGTGGCCGTGTTCTTTTTTTCTTTTCTGTTCTCTTGAGTTATCTCCTCCTTTCTCCAGGTCATCTTCTACCCTTCCTCCCTTCTTTCGCTCCCCGCCAAGATAGGTTTTGACTCCATGTATTTTTGCTGCTCATCATAGAAATAAAAACGCGTATGATGTAGGGCCTACCTCATGAAAAAAAAGGAAGCCAGTTGATGACAAACAACAAGGTCAGCACAGCCATCATCAGAGTGGTGCGGGACCTTCTTCGTCGCAAGTACTGATGGACAGAGGTACTTCTAGCTGGTGGTTTCTTCTGCTCAATAGTGGTGTCTTGCTTGTCGTCCGTTGGTCCATTTGAAAACTCCCATTCGCTGGAAGATCCCCCGGACTCTGTTTGACACTGGTCGTGTTTAGGTAGGTCACCTTTTGATTTGTTGCCATGGGTAATTATTTTCTGCGTCAAGTTGTGCGGGTCCCTTTGGTGTTGTCTCAGAGCTGAATGGCGCTGAGTTTGACAAACGGTTTCCGGTGCTGGAGGAATCACAAAACGCAGTTTCAAACTGTTCTTCATGTCCTGCAGCCAAACCAGTAGCCACAAGCCGTTTCCCCACACATGCGTTTTGATCCTGTTCTCCAGTTAAATTGTCTTGTCCCATGCTGTTGGCCGTACCTGAAGCACTGTTCCTGGGTCATTCTGGTTTTCCTGGACTTGCTGCAGTCTCAGAGGCTGGGTTTTCTTCGCTCTCCTCCTCCAAAGTTTGATCCCAATACCAGTGTAGGAGAACACCAGGATGGCAAGTGCAGTGAAGTATATAACCCCTGCGGTGATTCTGTAAGCTGTTGGATAGAACGTGTCCTTGTACTCGTCTGCTAACCAGCACATCCGGGCCTGGACCCCTGGTTCAGTCGTGTTGACTCGGTGTATGCCATAACGTGGAACGAAGGGGCCAAAAATAATTACAGTTAAAAACACACGCCGGTCAGGGACAGGTAAAACGCTTGACGGGAGTTCAGCTGCTTCTTTAAGGGAGCACAGACCCTCCGACCCTCCGAACCGATCAAAGGCAATGAGCACAAGTACAGTGCCAGAGGCTATAGTACTGAGCATTGAGGTACCGTAGACTCTGCACCCGCCAGTTGCTATCGTTGTACGCGTGGCGGATCGTCGCAATCTGCAGAGGGAGCGTGACGATGTTGATGAGCAGATCCAGAACTGGCCGTGACCAGTACAAAGGTTCTGGGAGCGCTTGGGGTCGGAACCTGAGTCCATACACCAGGAGAACCAGGGAGTTGCCCATGAAGCCCACTATGATAATTGCAGAGAGATAGACAACGATGGGCGTGCGGTTCATGAAGGCGGCCTCACTGAGATGACTCAGATAGTTCTCCACCTGCAAAAGAAATGAACGTATCACGCTGACCAACGTTGCTGACAGAAGATATGAAATGAATTCCGTTAGGGGAATAGCGAATCTCAGGAAAGTGCCCGTTTTATCTGTGATGGAAAACTGTTCAGAAAAGACAAGATAAAATACATAAACAAAAGTCTGCTGTTAAATGAAAATTATTGACACACTGATTACAAAATCAATTTGAGAAAAAAAAAAAACACAACACAATACAACACACGTATACATGCCCAAATACGGCGATACAGTACTGCATAAGCATTTCTTGTAAATTGATCATATACGTAACCTAAAAAAAAAAAATAAAAAAAAAACACACACCACAAAAAGCTGGTATATTGTGGTCAGTCTGGAAGAAATATGTACTTCTGTACCACATCTCTGTCTGTCGGTGTCTGTCTGTCTGTCTCTCTCTCTCTCTCTCTCTCTCTCTCTCTCTCTCTCTCTCTCTGTCTTGTGTGTGTGTGTGTGTGTGTGTGTGTGTGTGTGTGTGTGTGTGTGTGTGTGTGTGTGTGTGTGTGTTGTATTTGTAAGCCAGATAAGCCATCCGGAAATATATTCATATTAAGGCTGAGGAAACTAGTAGGAGGATGTGAAAACGATGGAAGTGGGGGGAGTGGGAAGAAAGCGATGAATGTGCGAAAACAAATCCAGAGAAAGTTGATGGGGCATTATGGAATATTTAGACATTGTGGAAAATGTAGGAATTATGGTTCCCAGCCG
>JADBJO010003013.1:145000-152500 GCA_016801955.1 Conus betulinus | reverse complement strand
AAAAAATGGGGGATATTTCTGTCGAGTACAGGAATATTTTGAGACTTATTTGCTTTGATTTTACCTGTTTGAACAAAAGATTGTGAGCTCAATTATTACGATTACATGAGAGAAAAAAAAAATCACGGAAAGTAAAGCATTTCTCAATATTTTGACGAGGAGAGAGGGGGTGGGAGGGGGGGAGCGGAGGGCGGCGGAAGTGGTAGTGCTGGTGGGGGGACTGTCACAGGACGTGACTGTAAAATGCACTTGGAACTTGTACGGTTTTATCAGCAGCATTTACCATCAGCGGGAAAAAAGTTTACAAATTAGGAACTATACCAAATCGAGAACTATTCCAAAAAGAAGTCTACAATACTTAATAACTATATAATTTGAGGTAAAAGTAGTAAAGACTGAAAGCAAAGGGGGGTCAAAGGGAACAGAAACAATATACAACGTTTCGACTCTTAGAATTTTTTTTTTTCAAGTGACACAAAACAGAAGCTGCTTCAAAACATTTCTATTCACTCATATTTCTTAGCCTGTGTCTGCCCAGCCTCCTCCCTTTTGTGTGTGTTTTGAGTTGTTGTCACTTTAGAATGTTTTGATGCAGCTTCTGTTTTGTGTCACTTGAAAAAGACTCTGAGTCGAAACGTTGTACATCTTTTTTGTTCCCTTTTGACGCCCCCCCCCCCCCCCCCCCCCCCCCCCCCCCCTTTTCAGTCTGTACTACTCTATCCTATATAGTTGTTCCCCCAAAAAAGACCCAGTCAAGTGTTATCAGTTCATGTACAATACTTAACGTTCAACGTTTCAAACTGGAGACCTTGAACAGGACCACTGAGGGGTAATATGGATGAAAGAAAAAAAAAAGAAAGAAAAGCAAAGAAAAGAAAAGAAAAGAAAGGGAGGGAAGAAGGAAGGAAAGAAGACTTTCGATATATATTACCACATTGAAAAGCTCAATTTGTCATGTAAAATAAAATTTTCAGACCAAGTCAGGAGCTGTGAACTCTGCCTGTTGACCTGAACACTACAACGAAGATGCCCCTTCTGTGGTGCCTTCGATTACTTCCTTTCACGTTGATCGTTTCATATATGTAGCAAGTAACATATCTACTACGAATGATGTTATCAACAGTTACTCTTACCCTGTAAGTATGGATTAAGATCGCATTGTACGTCAATGCGTTTACTTGATCAGCGATTCTTTCTTATTACTATCCAGAATTTCCATCTAGAATATCTGATTCATCGTCCTTAAAACCTTGGCTGTTTTCGAAAATTTCGTATTTGAAATTTCCTGTATAATTCCCAGCTTATATCCTTACTCCCTTCCTCTCCTGCTTAGATGTGTTAGTGATTACGTAAAACGATGCGGTTCGTTATTTAAAAGAATATGATTCACCTGACAACAAAATTTGGCAGCCAGTTGAGGATGAAAAAGGACGTCAGTACAGCCATCATGAAAGTGGTGCGTGATCTGATGCGTGCGCATGCATCGAGGCACAGACCTGCGTCTGGCCAGCGTGTCCTTCTGCCCCATAGTACCGCTTCGCTCTTTGTCAGCTTTTGCTCCTGAGCGCTGATCTTGTCTGGAAGATGCCCCACACTCTGTTTGACTCTGGGGGTGCTTCGGTGTGACACGTTCTGATTCGTTGCCCTCGGCAGTTATTTCAGCTTGTTCTGGTCCACTCAACGTTGTCATCTCAAGGTTAAACGATGCTGAGTTTGATAAACGGTTGTCGGTGCTGGTGGAATCACAGACGGTGTTTTCGCTCCTGTCTTCGTGCACTGCAGCCAACACCTGCGCGGTTGACCCACCACCCAGACTTTGGTGTGGATCCTGTTGGCCGCTTGCATTTTCCTGTCTCATGGTGTTGACTGTTCCAGATGCAGTGGTCTCTGGGACATTCCTGTTTTCCTGGACTTGCTGCAGTCTAAGAGACTGGGTTTTCTTAGCTGCTCTCCTTCTCCAAAGTCTGATCCCAATACCAGTGTAGGAGAACACCAGAATGGCAAGCCCCGTGAAGAACACAGTGCCTGCGGTGATTTTGTAAGCTGTTGGATACAACGTGTCCTTGTACTCGTCTGCTGACCAGCACATCCGGGCCTGGACCCCTGGCTCAGTGGTGTTGACACGGTGTACGCCATAATAGGGAACGAATGGGGCAAAAATAATCATCATTAAGAACACACAGGCTAGGGACAGGTAGAACGCTTGCCGGGAGTTCAGCTGTTTCTTTAAGGGAGCACAGACCCTCCAAAACCGATCCACAGCTACGAGCACCAGTACAGCCGCAGAGGCAGGAGTACTGATTGTAGAGAAACCAAAAAAGGTTCTGCAGCGCCAGTTGCTATCGTTGTACGCGTGGCGGACCGTGGCAATCTGCAGAGGGAGCGTGACGATGTTGATTATCAGATCCAGGACGGCCATGACCAGCACAAAGGTTCTGGGAGCGCTGGGTCGGAACCTGAACCCATACACCAGGAAACCCAGGGAGTTGCCCATGAAGCCCACTATGATGATTGCAGAGTGATAGACGACCTCGGGCGTACGGTTCTTGAAAGAAGCTTCACTGAGATTGCTCAAATAGTTCTCCCACCTGCAACAATGAAACGATTTGTACGATGATCAGCAGTTTGCAGCCGGCTTGAAATTCGTTCTGTGAAGCGAGTGGCGCGTTACAGGCAACAGGCAACAGATAGACACCCGCCATCTCTATGCGTAACTGATCACAGCAGAGTGAAGACCTGTATATTAAAGCAGCGACAGTCTGTGTACGAACCAAAACACAGGGTCTTCCTTAAGATTAGACTAGTTCACTCAGAACGGTCAGTGCCTGCATTTGAGCATGGTCAGTTCTGGACATGAACACACACACACACACACACACACACACACACACACACACACACACACACACACACACGCACACACACACACACACACACACAGAGGGACCAAAACAGTGTATGAGCACGTCCCCAGTGAAGGAAGCTGCCTGATGTCTTGATAGTGGAATCACAATCTATCCCCTGCAATGGAGAGGCAGAAAATCATGTGAATCTCTCTCTCTCTCTCTCTCTCTCTCTCTCTCTCTCTCTCTCTCTCTCTCTCTCTCTCTCTCTCTCTCTCTCTCTCACACACACACACACACACACACACACACACACACACACACACACACACACACACACCACCACCACCACCACCACCACCACCACCACCACCACCAACACACAACAACAACAAACGTGAACTCTTCGATGGGTATCTTGCAAACCAGAGACAGCAAGAAATGGACCATCCCCCTCTACTACATTCAGTTTAATGGCCCCCACTTTTGAACAGGCAAAACCTGGCACAAAGGGAGGAAACGTCGCCAATGAGACTCTTGGAAACATCCCATGAATTCAGGGCCTTGTCCACCCCACGTCGGTCACCTAACCATGTGAACAAAATTCAGAAAAAATACAGCAAAGGGGAAAGGCAACACAAAGCCACGAACTCGAAAAGCAGCGGAGAAATCAAGCCGAGCGAAACAAACATTGCCATAAGAGCAAAGAACAAGCCTTTGTAAGAAATGAGGAACGATGCCGGCAAAGTCAACCACAACCGTCAGGACAGCAACAAGAACACCAGCAAAAGAAGCAAACAGAAAGAAGGGAACAATGTGACTCCGAGTATGGAAGAACAGCAGTATCAACATCATACAGGTAACCAACGAGATGGCAGTGGGCAGACGGGTGATATGCAAGGCCAAGGAAAACATGCCGTCCAACAAGATAACACTCGGCAACCTCAAGATCAAAGTCTTCAAACAGAGCAGCTTCAAACTTAAAACACAAAACGTTCATGACCAGCAACCTGTACAACCACCGAACCAGGACCCGAATATTGAACAACTGATGGTTGAATGGCATGGTGAGGAACTGAACGACCCCGCCGACTCTTTACAAGAACTGTCTGATCCAGAATAGGAGGCGAAGGAAAGGGCGGATTCTACTCCACAGTCTGACTCGCGTCAATCACGCCCAAGAGCTAGACGGGTCACCAAACACAACCGCCCTAGAGAACGCCAGGAAGAAGGATGTGCTTTACGCTCCCGGCAACGCAGCAGCGCTCCCTGAGCCAGACCAGCATCAGGGACGCCTCCAGAATTGGGCGGACAGACAGTACCTTGACAGGGATCAAAGCTATCATAGAGAGCTTTCTTTCCTCCGCAGGAGAAGCATCAGCGAACAATGATAATGAATAGGGATTAGGCCGGGCACATGGAAAAAGAGACACTCGGTGTAGAGTTGCAAACATCCCCCTGTTTGTGCAACATGGAAAGCAAACATCTCAGTCACACGTCAGCACATTTCTTAACTATAACGTAAGTGGTTTGCAGTCAAAATTAGCGGATAAAGCTCTCGTTAATTTCATGCAAAAGCATGTTTCGTGTGTTTGACTGAGAACGTTATAGATGGTGAAATAGAGGAGAGTGTATTTCCAGACTATCATATATTTTTCATCGAAAGCTAGAAAGCTATTAAAACAGGGTTCGTGTGCTGGGCGTGTGATGGTGTTAGTTACAAAGTTTTGTTTGTTTGTTTGTTTGTTTTGGTTTGGGGGGGGGGGGGGGGGGGGGGGGGGGGGGGGGGGGCTTCGTTGAGACAGTCCATAGTGATGTAATAATACGGTGATTTTGAAAACACCCAATGAACGTTTAAACATCGATAAAGATGTTTTTCTTCATTGCTACATACACGCCTCATTACGATTCACCATCTTGGAAATTTGAAACCAACGGGTTTGGTTTAGAATCGCTAGAAAAGTGCATGTAAGATCTTTGTGAATCTTTTGATGATGTTCATGTCTTGATATGCGGGGATTTGAACTCGAGGAGAGCTGACAAGAATATTGGCTTTAGTTTATCTGCTGACAGAAGAGACTTTGATGAGTAAGCAATGCAGTAAAGAAACATTCACAAAATGATGAAACAGGTTTCTTTGGTGACCAACTTATTCACTTTTGTAATATTTTTGATCGCGCTTGATTTCCCCGAAGTTGGAGTATGGCTGTCTTAATGTCGGGATAAAAAACGGTCATACACACAAAACTCCACTCCCTTTGTTGCGCAGATGGGATTAATCCTTTCCTTTCTATACAGGAGTGTGTCCACAGGAGTATCAGCCTGCGTACGCGAAAAAAAAAACAACAAAAAAAAACTGCGTAATAATTAATGGTCTTGGTGTGTTTGGTTTTGATTATAGTTGTACGTTCGTTTCAGCTGCTGGTTCCAGTCTTACTATTTTTTCACATTTCGATTGAGCTCCTGTGTAAACTTTGGTGGAAATCTTTTCGTTGTCTCAGAGATGGTAGACTCTGATTATTTGCCTATCACAGTGTCAATTTGTGTGCGTTACAATATTGCACAGACACCTAGCAGAAAAACAGAAACTGGTAAGTCAATCCCTATTGATAAGGTTGTGGGATAAAGATAAAGAGCCTCTGTGGCCAACATTGATTTTGTTTTATTATCACTATTATTATCATTATTAGTATCTTAATTATGTTTTTATTGCTATTACCACCATTGTTGTTGCTTGATTATTCGTTCCTTTACACCTCCCCAATGTTTATGTGTCCATGGCCCAAGAATATTAAAAATTTCATTTTCATTACTCTCTCTCTCTCTCTCAATAGTGGATTTTTTCCCCTTCTTCATCACCTTCTTCTTCTTTCTTCATCTTCTTCTTCTTCTTCTTCTTCTCTTCTTTCTTCTTCTTCTCGTCGTCCTTCTTGTTGTTCTTCTTCTCCTTCTGTTTCTTCTTCTTTTTCTTCTTCTTCTTCTTCTTCTCTTCTCCTCCTCTCTCCTCCTCCCCCTTCTCTTCTCTCCTCCTCCTCCTCCTTCATCTCCAGCGTTTTTGTGTTTTGCTTTCTTACTTTTTCCTCATAATGTATGCTTTAATCTCTCTCTCTCTCTCTCTCTCTCTCTCTCTCTCTCTCTCTCTCTCTCTCTCTCTCTCTCTCTCCCAACAACCCTACTCTGCCATCAACAACAATATGGTATTCTTTTCTTTAATGCTTAGAAAACCAGTCTTGCTTTACAAATAAGGATGTAGATTATGAATACAAGCAAGTGTTGCTGAACACAGCTTCCTTATGAATCACTGCTGATCCCTGTGACGTGACGCTTGGCAACACCATCTGATTGGTCCCACTAAAACACCAAACCAAGAATACATTTCAAATCTAAGCCCACTCTCCCCTCTCAACCCCCCCCCCTCCCCCCCCCCCCCCCCCCCCCCCCCCCCCCCCCCCCCCCCCCCCCTTGCTTAGGACGGTGCAAAAGGCCCGACTGACACGAACTATGACACAGGAAAAAATTGCGTCTTGGTAAATACCTGCCGCCTTTCGTTCTTATCCACCTACCCCCCCCCCCCCCCCCCCCCCCCCCCCCCACTCTCACTCCCCACGCTGTGCGATACTACGCAGCAACGTCTCACCACCGCCACCCCCCCCCCCTTCCCCCTCTCTACCCCGAGACACAAATGCATGTCGCCGCGCTCTCCTCCACCACCATCTTCACCCCCCCCCCCCCCCCCCCCGTGAAACAACGGCATGTTACCGCTCTCTCCACCCCCACCACCACCAACCCCCCCCTCCACCTGAGCCATGTGCGGCTGTAAGTGACACAAAAGACAATCACCCCACGGTCCCCGTGCTCGCAGACACCTACACGTGTTCGCGGACACCTAAGCGCGGACGCATAAATTAACTGGGGCTCATGGACACCTATACGGATGCATAAATTATCCCGTGCCGAGTAGGTTCAAACAATTCCTGAGGCGATTGGTGACTAGACTAAATCCCTCCCCCTCTCACCCCTGATGGGTGAATGACACAGGTTGTCAAAATTTGATTCGGCATGTGAGAAATTCATATACCAGGCACACACAGGTGCAACTTCACTGACCCCTCAGGACTGCCTGTAGTCAAGAAAAGAGGAAGACAAAGAGATGATTAGAGAAGGCCTAGTACTCCTTGACCTCCAGTCTCTTTCACTGTTCATTCCCAGGAAAAGTGAGTTGGAACTCTGTTTTACATTTTTGAATCTATGTATTGATTTTATGTATGCTGTGTGTGTTTACCTTGTAACTTTGTACAAATGCTTAGCAACATTTATCAAACTGATGAATGATTATTCTGTGTAGTAGTTTGCTTGCCATCATATGGCAAAAGCTCTCTCCCAGTGATTTTGATTCTTTGTTAACAATCTGACCACTGCTCTTTGTGTTCACCCTTGGCTTTTGTCAGCATGCAACTCTGTTAAGATAATAATTCAATGATTAATTTTGATCAGGAAAACAGTATGCCTGTGCTAGGTAAAAACTGCTACTCTGATTTATAAATACTGGTGATTATTGGAATGATTTGTAGTGTATGACTTTAAGTCAACACCACATGCGTACTTGGACTAAGCATAGCCCAAGTCAGTGTGACTTAATTCATATGAAACAAGGAAG
>JADBJO010003013.1:135000-137500 GCA_016801955.1 Conus betulinus | reverse complement strand
GTTGAAACGTTACTGTATCATATAATTATTTGGCGCTGTTCGGAAAGATGACTCATTATGTGATGTCGTACGCATATAACAGACTCTCTCTCTCTCTCTCTCTCTCTCTCTTGCCGAACCACACAAAGTTGCAACGCTTCCGATTGACTTGGATTTGTAAAGTAAGTTGTCGCCCCTTTTGTCCCGTGCTCAAAATGTCTACTCTCGCCCTCCCGTCTTTCTTCCGCCACGCCCGCCCTCCCCTCCATATGCATCGTGAAATGCTACTATGATAATACTCGACTGCCATTCGTTTTCAACTCATTCGTACTTTTTTTTTTCTAATTGAAGAAGCTTCGTGATGCATTCCATGTCATGTACCCTTCATAATGAAACATGTTCTTCTAGAGTGTTGGGACTTCCATAATGAGAGACATAAACACTTTACAGCAGACACCGCGAAAACTTTGTTCAGAGATGTTCCACCTGATCTGATCTTTGAATTTCTGAAAGAGATCAACATTTTTCATCCGATCTGGGATTTTATAGTGGAAAGATTTTTAACACAGAAACAGTAACTTTTACTCATAACTGGCGCAGCCTTTTAAACTTGAATAAAGTCTGACAAATACAGAGACGAACAATCTAATAGACGAAGACGAAGATAATGGGAACATAAATTTAAGAAGTATATTGCAGATATGAAAACCCTTCACTAGCTGCATGAGGGAACCTTCGTAATCCCTCTCGAAGGCAGTTCTGTTTGTATTGCCTGCTCCTAGGCCTTCCGTCCGCTGGATCGGACTCATCAGGGAGACACGGCTGATTTTCCCCCACTATTAGATTGTTCGTCTTTGTATTTGTCTGATTTTATTTAAGTTTAAAACGCTGTGCCAGTCTTGAATAAAAGTTACCCTGTGTTAGGTTTTCTTATGGGAGCTAGAGTTACCCTGCTTGTTTATTGTTTACTGTTCCCTGCTTAATTTTATTTTCAACTTCGTTTCAGTTTAATCGAGGCTATTTGTATTTGTTTTTTCTGTCTGTCTTTGTGTTTGTCTTTTGATCTCCCTTGATATCTTAATGGAGTGTCCTGCGCGTGCCTGTACCCATCGTCAACACAGCGCAGCCTCCAAGGGTGGTACAGGATTGCTCAAAGGGCAGGTGAAGGCAGTGCTTCTCTGGGTCCTCCCCAGCACCTTCGGGTGTTTCTTTTTCTTTCCCTGATGTTATTTAAGTTTAGAACGCTGTGCCAGTCTTGAATAAAAGTTACCCTGTGTTAGGTTTTCTTATGGGAGCAAGAGTTACCCTACTTGTTTATTGTTTACTGTTCCCTGCCTCATTTTATTTTCAACTTCGTTTCAGTTTAATCGAGGCTATTTGTATTTGTTTCCGTCCGTCTTTGTGTTTGTCTTTTGATCTCCCTTGTATCCTTGGTGGATCCTCAGGCGTAGGCTCAAAGATTGTCCCCTACATTTTATACTGTTTGCATGTCATAGGTCGTTGCCGTGATGGTGGAGGGTTTGTTGGCCTGCGCTTGTTTTCCCCCCACTATTACATTGTTCGTCTTTGTATTTGTCTGACTTCATTAAAGTTCAAAAGGCTGTGCCAGTCTTGAATAAAGTTACTCTGTGTTAGGTTTTCTTATGGGAGCAGGAGTTACCCTGCTTGTTTATTGTTTACTGTTCCCTACCTCATTTTATTTTCAATGAGCAATGAGATTTTCAGTTAGAAAGTGGGAGATGTGTTTCTTGCTAAGGACAGACCTAAGGGCACAGCGTGATTTTATGAACACCTAATGCATTATATGAAGTGTACGTAATGGAAAGATAGATAGATAAATAGATAGATAGTTAGATAGATTTAATTACATTTACATATAACCCCATCAAATCTGAACCTTTAAAATCGGGTGGCTAATAGCTGGAAAATTAATAAGACTGAATGCTTACATTCGCTAAATTAGTGCCTAACTTACATTAACTGAGAAACAGATTTCCTTAGTGAAAATTGCTTTTCATGTTAACATATCTGACTTAATAGCAAGCAGTGGTAAAAGGGGCAGGTAGGGAAGCATGTGTGTGTGTGTGTGTGTGTGTGTGTGTGTGTGTAGGCTAAAGTGTAAAGTATACATTATCATCGCAAACATTTCACCCACTGATACCCAGTCTGAAGGAGCTTTTTCATTGTTACTCTTTCTTTGGGCATAAAATCGACCTGAACTGTATGCATGTGCATTTGCCTAATTCACTTCGTTAATGATAAAGGTCCTCTGTCTGTCTGTCTGCCTGTCTCTGTCTGTTTGTCTGTCTGTCTGTCTGTCTCTCTCTCTCTCTCTCTCTCTCTCTCTCTCTCTCTCTCTCTCTCTCTCTCTCTCTCTCTCTCTCTCTCTCTCTCTCTCTCTCTCTCAGCCCTGATATGGCCCTTTGCGGTCGGCAGAGCTACAAGCAACATTGCCTTACCGTTGCCTTCTCTCTCTCTCTCTCTCTCTCTCTCTCTCTCTCTCTCTCTCTCTCTCTCTCTC
>JADBJO010003013.1:107500-130000 GCA_016801955.1 Conus betulinus | reverse complement strand
ATCATAGCTGCTTAGCCGCGGAGCCAGCGCGAGTGAGTTCTCCCTTCAGAGGGTGCCACCTCCTCCGTCTAACGACAGTCCCCACGAACCTGCCGATTGTGCCGACCCCCGATAGAACATCGCCGAGTTACTATATAAACAATTTAGTTTCCCTCGGAGGTTTCAGCTGGTGAGTTAAGTTTTCTGCCAATTTCAAGCAAATCAACTCTATGACCGCGTCTAGTAATTTGCTTTCGACTTGATATGATTTGGGTCAGGTTTAGTCGACGTTATAATCTTCATTACCACCTCAGATATGATTCTGAGGACAAACTAAGTTTTTTTTTTTTGTTTGTTTTTGTTTGCATGAAAACGACATTAAAATTAGCAATTCCTGCATGAAATGTTTCTTACTATCAGGTGGATTGTAGTAATAATTAGGAATTTGAATCAGAATATATACAGGTAGATGAGCGGACTGTCAGACTCATTCATTTCAATATGAACTGTAAGCTATTCTCTAATTTTCCCCCAGTTTTCTCATGACTAATTAGGTATGTCGTTGCGATGTTCTGTCGATTGTCAAGGATTGGGGAACTTCCGATTCACATTTTCAGGAATTTATGATCTGTTTTGTTAAGATTGCTGTCCCACTTATGTTTGGTAATTATGACTGCAGGATTCCCCTTGCGATCAAGAATGACCGATCTTATAGTTTATTATGGCAACCCTGTTGGCTTTGGATCGAGTCACAGCCCCTGTTACACAGAACACAGCGATCCTTGAGGAAGCATTCTGCAGGAACACAAAGTGGTGCCCTCGTGAGCTATGCCAACACGGTGCTCATGAGGCACGTTCAGAGAGCAGATATACATTTTATTTTTACATTTGATAAAACATGCCTGCCATCAGGATGATCATTAAACGCCGTGTTTCTTTGATCCGTTTCCAGCTGGAAAAAAAAAAAGTGACCTGAGTGAGGCTTCTTTCAAGAACCGCACAGTGGTGATTGTCTACCTTTCTCTCATCATCCTGTTTGGCTTTGTGGGCAACAGCCTGGTTCTCCTGGTGTACGGGGCCAGATTCAAGCCCAGCGCCACCCGAAGTTTCATCCTCATCATGGCCACCCTGGACCTCATCACCAACACTTGCGCCCTTCCTATGGAAATCTACACCATCCGCTATGCTTACAATTCGGATCCGTGGAGTTGTAAAGTCCTGATGGGGTTTTCTACGCTCTCGACGCAAGCTTCAGGCTTTGTACTCGTGCTTGTAGCAGGGGACCGGTTCTGGAGACTGTGCATGCCTCGGAAGAAGCAGCTGGACCATCGTGCAGCGGCGTACTTCACCTCGGCGGTCGTCTGCTTTGCTTTCCTGCTATTCGCCCCGTTCATTGCCTTCTATGGCGTCCACCGCGCGTCAGCGTGGCCCGGGTCCGCTATTCAGGTGAGAGCGTGCTGGGGTGACGACGGATTCAAAAACACAGGCTACCACCTGGCTTACGGAGTCGTGGTCGGCCTGGCCTTTCTTTGTCAGTCTGATTCTGCTGGCAGTGCTGTACATCCTGATTGGCTTAAATCTCTGGTGCAAGGACCAGCACACACGGCAGGGGATAGAAGCCTTCGAAAGCAAAGTCTCTTCTAAAGCGTTGGATAGCCGAGTCTCTTCTTTCGGACAGGATGAAATTTCGAGTCCCAGAGGCAGATCACTGGACATTATGAACCACAGACGGCGCTGGACTTTCCCCGCTTTCGCGTGGTCAGCATTGAAAGGCCCTTCATCATGGGGATCACCCGACCGCCACAATAAAATCACCACAGCACCCCCAGAGCTGTGACCGACCGGGCGCATTACGCGGGAAACCGGTCAGGTCCGAATCGGAAAACGTAGTTTATAAGACGAAATCTGTTGACTCCTCTTCGCTCCAAACGTGCAGTTCATCCAACAGGCCGAGTGTCTTAGTGCATCAGTATATGATACAAATCAGATCACGCGTAACACTGGTGATGTGTGTGGTGACCGTTTCTGCACATCGTCAACTGGCTGCCCCATTTTATTGCCAGGTAAGACAGCAACATCCTATTATGTCAAGTCATGTAATTGTATATGTAATTACACACACACACACACACACACACACACACACACACACACACACACACACGTATATTATATATTACATAATATAATATGTATATTATATATATATATATATATATATATATATATATATATATATATATATATATAATGTACATAAGTTGATGAATAATAAGTCGTCACACTGCCCATATGTATGTATGTATATATGTATTGTGTGTGAAACTTGCAACATCAGATAAAAGCATTCTCTCAATGCTAAAAAAGTCAGTTTTTTTGGTGTCGAGAGATGAGTTTCAAAGTAGACAAAAGAAACAACCGCACCACAAAACCGCTTGGTAGTCTTCTTCGTTTGTTTTTGTTGGTTTTGTTTTGTTTTTCATTGACCAGTATCTCGGTTCTTTGGGAGACCCTCTTCTGTGACAAGAAAACTGCGGAAATAATGTGCCAGTTATTACCATACTACAAATCCAGCATTGGGCGGTGGTGAAGTGTGTGTGTGTGTGTGTGTGTGTGTGTGTGTGTGTGTAGGGGGGAGGGGGGAGGGCGCAAAGGGAGGAGAACATCCAATGGGAAGGGAGTGGCACTTAATGAGCGTTGTTCCCCATTTCGCTGTCTTTCTGTGTCTGTCACCAGCGCCGACAAACTGCCACAGCCCACACGCACATTTAGAATTTTGCACTAGACCATAACATAATCCGTGTAAGTGTTTTGAGGAATGGCATATATTTGGGGCTAGAAATTGATATTAAACTGATTACAAATCAAATGAACAACATCATCACACTTCAAGTTCTTTTTTTAAGTGTTCATGCAATGGTAATCTATATTTCCTTTACAAATACAAAGTCAAAAATAAAGTTCCACGTACAAAAGCAAGGATTGCAGTTTTCCCACACGTTTAGATTTTTCCCTTTCGTTTTCAGATAAGGGTCACAGTGTTTAGCCATTCATGTTCTAGTAATAATAAGATATTGAACCATATTGACTGGATGACACGTGAAACGACTGAACGAAGCGCCCACTGGCAGCTCTTCAGTCGGCACTACCCAGGTAGGCAGCCCGTTATATAAACGAATGTGGATTGTAAAGCGCTTAGAGCTTGGTCTGTGACCGAGGATAGGTGCTGTATAAGTATTCATAATGATAATAATATTTTATTTTCATTCTCCGTAAAATATGCTAACACACTCACAGAAGGACATATGTGCACACTTGTGCATTGCAAGTTAATTTGTAGATCTACTTGGGAAGTATATATATATATATATATATATATATATATATATATATATATATATATATATATATATATATGTGTGTGTGTGTGTGTGTGTGTGTGTGTGTGTGTGTGTGTGTTTTAAATGTAACATCAACCCTCCTGGCCTATTGGGAATGGGAGATAGGTTACTGAAGATAGAATGACGCCTAGGCCGAGATATCTGATGATGTACTTATTCCCATCTGTGTGTGTGTGTGTGTGTGTGTGTGTGTGTGTGTGTGTGTGTGTGTGTGTGTGTGCGTGCGTGCGTGCGGGCGCGCACATACATGCACGCGGGGAGATACATGCACGCTGAGAGAGGAGAGAGAGAGAGAGAGAGAGAGAGAGAGAGAGAGAGAGAGAGAGAGAGCAAGTCTCTAAAAAAAAAAAAAAAAGATCCTGTCGCACATCAGGATTAATTTCAGGTTTCATGGGATGGATGACCACACTCCAAATTTCAGGATCAGGGGATGGTCCTAATTAAGTTTCAGGACTGGAAACCTCTCCAACATGCACCACAGAGAGAGAGAGAGAGAGAGAGAGAGAGAGAGAGAGAGGAGAGATGAGACGAGAGAGAGAGAGAGAGATGGGGATGGGGAGAGAGGGGAGAGAATAGCCATAAAAGCCATTGATTGATTGACTGATTCATTTATCCAACTATGTATTTTTTTTTTTTTTAATTCGTTTATTTATTTACCTACGTGTTCAGAGCAACTCAGACTGCCCCAGTCAACCTGTGTGAGAACTACACGGAGTGCCGTTACAACACCAAGGCCATTGCCATGCGATCTTACTACCTCAACAGTGCCGTCAACGCCTTTGTCTACTCTGTCTGGAATGAGAAATTCCGAAAAGAATGCCGACATTTTTTCGTGGACTATGGGGGAAGGCCAGCACCAAAACAGGCAACTGCAGACACTAGAAGTTTTCTTCTTCTTCTTCTCCTTCTTCTTCTTCTTCTTTCTTCTTCTTATTAAGTAGGACATTGATAAAAGAGAATAGAGAGAGAATAGCCATAAATGCCATTGAATACTAAAGCAGGCAACCGCAAACATTAGAAGTTTTCTTCTTTTTTCTTCTTCTTTCTTCTTCTTCTCTTCTCTTCTTCTTCTTCTTTTTTTTTTTTTTTTTTTCTTCTTGGTGTTAGGCAGGATATTGATAAAAGAGAATAGAGAGAGAATAGCCATAAATGCCATTGAATGCCAAAACAGTCAACTGCAAACGCTAGAAGTTTTTTTCCTTCTTCTTCTTGTTGGTATTACGTAGAGCATTGATAAAAGAGAACAGAGACAGAATAGCCATTTAAGCCATTGAATACCAAAACAGGCAACTGCAAACACTGAAAGTTTTTCTTCTTCTTGCTCTTCTTCTTCTTGGTATTAGGAAGGACACTGATAAAGAGAACAGAGAGCGAATAGCCGTAAATGCCATTGAATACCAAAACAGTCGACTGCAAACACTGGAATTTGTTTCTTCTTCTTCTTTTTGGTATTAGGTAGGACGCTGGTAAAATAAATGAATATATAAATAAACTGCTGCGAATCGTAGGAATGGATATATTAGCCGATGGTGGATTTGTTAAGTGCAGTTCTCAAGAAGTGTGCTCTGAACTGAAAGTGTTTTTAAGTACGCTCCCCCCCCCCCCCCCCCCCCCCCCCCACACACACACACACACACACACACACAAACACATGCATGCACGCACCCACATTATCTAATATAAATGAATTTCTTATTTCTGCTTAAGCCACCAATAGCAACAAAATATCTGATAGGAAGCCATTTTGCAACAAAATTATTTAACCTATTTCTGCGCGCAGTGTACTTTCCAACATTATATCGTATTTTAATTGTCAATAAAGGCTTGCAGAATATGCATATTCCAGTAAATTTATATAGTGGTATAATTATTCTTCAGCAAATTTCAATATGAAATAAAAGATCTGGTCATTGCGTACGTCGTTATGAAAAACCAGGCACAGCTGGTGGTTCCGTAATACGTAACTTAGATACATTCCGACACATTTCATTTCTTGCATGGATCCATCAAAAATGTCCAACAACCTTGAACAACACCACAGATCTATAACGTATGAGTGAAGGTGCTTTTTGTGTCGTTGGATAAACTACATAACTCACAGTTCAGAACACAGATTTTCTGAAGAATGACATTTGTCCGCAGACACTTGCGTGTTATCCTAGTTGAAATCATTTGGTTTTGCGTCAGATTCCCATTGAAGGCACAAGAAGCACATATGCCAGTCATTTTTTACATATTGAGCGTTTGGTCCCATTTTACGCAACGTTTTAGAGCTGTGTTTTTGCCAAGAAGTATATTATAGTATGATTTTGACCCTTGAATGTAGATATTAGCTTTTTGAAACAAAGAGATATTTCCACTTGTTGGGAACAGCTGGTTTGCATTTCGATTGCGTTCAGTTATTGCTCTCTTACGCCTAGGAATAGTGAAAAAATCTATACTAACACTTTATTGCTGTTTGAAATCCTCCATATGAAAGAAACTGTTCATTCTGAAGCAGAAAGCCCCCAGTACTGTATATCTCTTTACTAACCCATGTCTTACCAGCAGTATGTCTCTTGTCTGTATTCTATAATCGTAAAACACTAGTTCCGCAGGTGGTTCGGCTGAGCTTAGTCTACTAACTTTACAGAAATATTCTTCGTATGCATCAAGTACCTCTGCCGAGAAAAAAAAGCAGAGACAGTTTAACATTTGTATTTATGAAGAACATTGAAAACTAGAGAAATGGTTGTCACTATTGTCTTCCATTTCCGCAGCCATGTTGGTTTTAGTGAGCTTGCGATAGTTGTCAATTGTGGTATTCCAAAGCCACAGTTTTTTTTTTTGTTTTTTTTTTTTAGTGTCATGTGCTGTTTTTCATTTTGTTACAAACAACATTGTAACGGTGGCTTTGCAGAATCTGGAGAAACCTGTTTTAGTGGGTTGAGAAGCAGAATCCATAGATGAATTTATATTGATAAAATTAAGGATCTCAGGACCACCCCCCGTCCCATGTCGGCCTCTTATTTATCTAATCATTCATTTATTTGTTCATTTTTGATAATTCTGTTACTGAGAGATAACAAGAATTACACCTCCTCTTCCCCATCATTTCTTGATTATTTATGTATTTACACCTGCCCTGTTCTGTACAAATATTTACCGAATTTTCCTTATTTCTCTTTTATCACACTGTTTGTTATGAAATATCCACACAACGTAATAAATCAACACGAGGCCATCGCGCCCTTTCAATAGCTTGAATTTCTTCAGAGTCTCTTCAAAGAGTGATGAGTTGGACATTAGATGGTGCACATGACTTTCCTGGCGGACAGAAGCTCGATTCGACCTTTCACATGTATTCATACTGTTTTTGATGTCCATCTTTGTTCCTTCCTTTTTCTGTTGTCTTGCAATTGAAGAAGTACTACACTGTCGATAGAGAACAGAAGTAAAGGGTTCATACGATTCTTGCGCCATGGTACGACCTTTGCGTTAGACAACCTGTCTGCGTTTATTTTGATGAATGAAAAAAAAAAAAAGTGTATCATTTGTCACTGTGCTTCCGATGTCTTTTTTTTTTCTCTTTAATTTTGTTGATGACTATTGCATGCACATAGGTCACAAACTCGGGATCCATTTTCTCTCAAACTAACTCTTACACACTATTAATTTATTTCGAATAATTAGATGAGTGTACTCTGAAACTTATGAATATTTTGAGTGGACATATCTATACTTCTTTTATGGGATTTTATTTGATAAAGTATGAGTGTACTTACGCCCATAACATTCAGAAAGAATATTGTTTCCTTTGTTGATTTCTCTTTCTCTTTGTTGTTTATAGAGAAAAGAAATCAACAAAGGAAACAACATTAACATTTCGCGGAGAAGAGCGATAAATACGCAAGTTCTAAATGTTTTGAAAGCATGTCTTGGTGGGTACACAGTCTCCTACGGAATTCAAAGAAGATGAAACGGTTTCAAACTTTGAGTGTCTTTGCGAACGTTCTCGCATAAACAGGCTAACTGATTGATGATCAGACTAACCGAATCTTTATCAGACTAGTTGATTTTTTGTTTCTTAGCTATGAATTGTGTGTCCATTGTGATTGGAAGACTGTGGTTTTCTTAATGAGTGTAGAGTCAGTCCTGAAATGATTGGAATCATGATGGACATCAATGCTGTTTATGCGCTTCAGTGCAAATTTGGTTTGGTGAATTTTTAAGCGCTTAAAACTAAAGTAAGGCTAGTTCGTTAGATGCTGGTGTTATAAAGGTTTCTTTCTTTTTTTTCTTTTTTTTTTTTTTTTTTGGGCAAAGCTAATTTCGTGTACGTTGATATGTTCAGAGCACAACTGGCTGAGTGGATTGTTAGTGCTCTTAAAAGCTACGTTGGTTCAGTGTGTAACAGTGATGACATCAATATTCTGAGGAGCAAGCTGTTTGGTAGACTTGGACGCTGTCAAGACTCTCCAGAGCGAAGTTACTTTGGTGTATAGTGACGTTTCCGTTGCTTGCCAAGGCAGATTAATTCGGTGGATATGGGAGTCGTTAATGCTGCGTAGACAAAACTGATGCGGTGGAAATTGATGCTATTAATGCGTTTCAGGAAAAAAAAAAACCGGTTTGAATGTATACTTTTCATGTATCTTACGGCTAAATTGCTTTGATGTACATTAAGAGCACATTTGATTCGGTTCATATGGATGTTATGAACGCTTTTAGGTGAAACATTCATTGGTTAACAATGCCACTACTGTTCTCCAGTGCAAACCTGGTACAGTAGATGATAATACTCTATGATCTTCAGAACAAAGTTGACCTGGTGGATATTGATGCTAATGATGCTCTTCATAGCACAACTGCATTGTTGGTTATCGGTGTACCTACTTCCGCTTCAGAGTGAAGTTGATTTGGAGGATACATCCGTGCCAATATTGCTTATGAATTTGCTGTTCAGACCAAATGTTGGTTCGATTCATATTGGTGCTATCAATGCTCTTCAAAGCAAAATTAGTTCGGTGGACATTAGTGTTGTTATTGTGTTGTGGACAAATGTGATACGGTGGTTCGGTGGATATTAATACTATGGAAGCTTCTAAGAGCAAGTTGGGTTCAGTGAATATATACGAAAGGAAAGGATTTTCAGATCAATGTTGGTTTTGGTGGATATTAATGCGATTAATTCTCAACAGACTGAAGGTAGATCGGTAATGTTAAAGCCTTTGATTCTCTTCATTTTTTTCAGGTCAAAGCTGACTCAGTGGATATCGATTACATTTATTCTCTTGAGAGCAAACACAATTCAGTGGATATTGATGCTATTACAGCTCTACAGACCAAAGCTGGTTTGGTGGATTATCAGGATCTGTGCCAAAGTTTCTAGTGGTACATGTCTGTTTGTTCATGCAGTTTGTGGGTTTTTTTTTAATGTCTACGAGAGATCACGGTGGTTGGAAGGTTTTGTAACTGGATGAGGCCCCAACTGGGAAGAAGCTGTGATAGGTCTGCAAGGACAGGGGAACATTCTTTGTTGAAAATCGAATATTCTGTGTGACACTGTAGGTGCTGAACTTGAAAGAAATATGTGTCCGTGGGTACCTGTTAGTGTATTGGATTGAAAATGTCTTTGTGATTATGTAATATTGTAGTGAACAGAATTGTATGTGAATAATGTAAAAGTTTGGTTCTTGATTAAAACAGGAAACTCATGTTTTGTTTGATTGGTTGTTTGTTGACGTTGCATGTGAGAGTCACATGGATATTGATGCTATCTATGCTCTTCGAAGCAAAGTTGATTTTGTGAGAACTGATGCCATTAGTTTTACATGCAAAAGTGGTTCAGTGAATAATCATGCTAAGAATGTTTGAAAGAGAAAAGTTCTTTTTTTTGTTGATATTGATGCTGCACTGGGGATTTTTCTTCTTGGACATGTTGTTTTTCAACAGTTGTCTCCGAAGTGAGTGGGCCAATAGTTAACAGAAATGTTGCATTCTGTTTTTGGTCCTAACGTTGATGAGTATCGGTACATCTTTCTTTTTCTCTCTCTCTCTCTCTCTCCTCTCTCTCTCTCTCTCTCTCTCTCTCACACTCACACACACACACACACACACACACACACACACACACACACATACACACACACAGGCACAGCATAATCATTACCACTGTCTCAACAGAACAACACTGAGTTTTATGAGAGACATTTATTTGACCTAAAATTTGATCCATTGGCATTTGTTTCATGCAAACAAATTTTCCTAGAAGTCGCATACGACTTCAAAATCTGTACTGTGTAGATAAACTGCGTTTCTCATGCACACGACATGGGAATGAAAGAAAACCCAGCGTACTACTAATAATTTTTGCAGAATTTGAAAACGAAAAAAGAAACAATGTCTGTTGCTTACTGCTAATTTCATGCACTGTTTTTTTTTCTTCTTTTTTCTCTCTTTCGTTTTGCTTTGTTTGTTTGTTTATTGTTCTGTCTCTCTGATTCAAGACCATGACTTGTAATGGTCTTCCACGGATGAGGTCAAAGCGCACCAATCTTTAGTTTCTGAAATTCAAAACGATAATAACATCATCACATTAAAAAAAAGAAAAAAAACAAACAACAACAACAACAACAAAACCTGATATCATCCCAGATTCTCGTGTTAGAATGTAGCTGCTCTGTCACTTCGCTGTTTGTCAGCACTTTGCTGAAGGGGGCTCTAATCAAGCGTGTGTAGCATGCCCGTCAGAGTGGAGATCATAGGGTATCGGTTGAGGGTTATCTGGCTGCTCTTCTCTGTACTGGCTCTACTGGGCTCCTCTGTGATTGGGAATCCCACACGGAGCTGACATGTCTTTCACGAAAGTTGATAGGGGTTATCTCGAGGCTGCGTTTAGAGTTCTTCTGAATTGTACGATGATGGCACCCTCCTGACTGATGTTTGCCTGCAGAATGACGCCAAAGGACTCAGCTACCTGTGTAGCAGACAGGGTGTGGCTGGTAGGGTAGCAAAGCGGCGTTTCAACACACACACACACACACACACACACACACACACACACACACACACACACACACACACACACACACACACACACACACACACACACACACACACACACACACACACAATCGTGGCACACACAAAATCGTGGAGGAAAAACCCAAACGCATCTATTCCTTATGTCATGTTTGACTGGTCTGTTATCCTTCAAGGAACTTTTGATCGTATACCGAACTCGACAATTTGCTTATATATTTTAAAGCAGTTCCAAAATCATTTCATGAGTGGAGGGTCGGGGGACGGAGATGGAACGGACTTTTTTTTTCTCGCTTGAAACTAAGGTTTCTTACAAGGTGCCGGGGAAAAAAAGAGAAACAAAAAGCAAGTTCTACACATCCGAGTTCTAAAGTTATTGTTGCTATCTTGCACGATTTCCTAACAATCCTATAGAGATACAAACAGTCTCATAAATACCATTTTCTACGTTTGGGGGGCACCGTAGTCTTTTAAAACAAATCGTCGCGGGGAAGTAGCTATACTCGTGTGCATTTTCTATAGTTTTTGAACTATGGATAGAAGCAGAAAAAAATCTCGACATCTGAGTTTATTTTGGAGTAGTACCTGAAACTCAGCACTACGGTTTCAAGTTTCACGATTATTTGCTTTTTTTTTTTTTTAATCATGAACCTTCGAGAAGCACCGTCTCTAGCTCTTAAAGTTCATTGTCTTGGTGCCGACTTTCCTAGCCATCCATTGAACAATCTTCGGCATTCCTGTCGGAATTTCTCATTGCAGAAGGCGTAGACGAAGGCGTTGACGGCACTGTTGAGGTAGAATGACCGCAGAGCGATGGCGTAGATGTTGTAGCCGCAGTCTGTGTAATTGTCACACAAGTTGACTGGTAGACTGAAGATAGCTCTGTATGAACAACGAATAATACATAAATTAAGTAGATATATTAAAGTAAAAAAATGAATAAATACATAAATAATCAACAGTAATTAAAAAAAAAAAACGCGTTTACTAGGTAAATAACATTAAATAAGTATAAAGAAAACAAACAAATGAATAATTAGTTAAATAAATACAATTACAAACAAGTAGATAGATAAGCAAATACTAAATAGATAAAAAGTAAACTGAAAGGACACTCGGAAGAGCACAGCTCATCGATATACTGAGCTTATAAATGAAAGCAATGTTTTTCCCAAACTTTGAAAATCAGTTACAAGGCTCCACCGAAAAACGTAGACAAAGGGATCACAAGACAAAGTACAAGAGAAAATGTTTTTCTCCACCACGGGAAGAAAAAACTGGTAGATATTAAAGAAGCTGGCCCCCGTCGCGTTGTTTGTTTGCTGTGCTTATTGTTGTTCGTGATGATGCTTCTTGTTGTTTTCCAAAATACTACATGCGAAATACAGATTATTAACTTTGGTGTTACGAGAGGAGATTTGAGATTTTCTTCTCCACGGAAATATGTCCATTTGTAGAGAATTATCAATAGAAGATGTTTCAGATCTGCAAGGGAGGTAATTTATGTTAAAGCTTTCGCGGTAATCCAGACTGACCCCGCCGTTTTCTTTGGGACGAATGCCACCGGTGGACACGCCCTGAGCAATGTTGCACAACCTGTCAGCTTCCAAGGGCCGGAATAGCTCAGTTGGTAGAGCGCTGGACTTGTAATGTAAGTGATCCTGGGGTTGCGGGTTCGAATCCCCGACAGACCGTTTCGGTACAGGGGGATTTTCCTCTCGGAGTTAACATTGGTTCTGACTCCATTCCCATGCAGTCCTTCGAATGAAACTATAAACCGAGGTTCTGTGTGTGAAGGCACGCGTAACATCTTGCACACACGTAAAATCTTATCACCGACTTACGGAAGAGAAGGCCAGTTTGGCCGTTGGTATGGATGATACGTTACACACAGCATGCACCCAGCGTGGCGAATGGAAAGAATGAAGGAAGTAAGGAAACTGAGTGAACGATATTAAATTATTATGGACTGGATGATACGGAAAACGACTGAATGAAGCGCCAACTGGCAGCTCTTTAGTCGCCACTACCCAGGCAGGCAGCCTGTTGTGTAAACGAGTGTGGATTGTAAAGCGCTTAGAGCTTTGTCTTAAGCCGATAATAGGCGCTATATAAGTATTCATTATAATCATAATAACAGTTCAGCAGAGTGAGTGAATGTCAAAACATCGGTGTGAAACTGTAGGGTTGTAAGGCAGGCAATCGATATTCGGAACAGAACACAGTGGAAGCAACGGTGTATCCAGGGCGTACAGACATTCGAGCGCAGCAGAGGAGCCGCCATCCAGGAAAAGAGGAATCAGAGAAGACGGTGCCCCATCCTTGCAGGACTCCATTCCATGCAGTGTCTGAGGACGACTTCATGCGTCAGGAATTGGTCTTCATTCCCACATGAGGACCCACATCAGTAGCTGACCTGCCTGCCTACTCATCCCTCCGACACGACGGGGGAATCCATCATCGATATTCTGGTCGTCATCCTGGCGTGAGTTTCAGCTCATATATTTTGACTTTTTTTTTATATGTCTGCGTGATCCGTGATCGGAGAAAAAAAATAATGTTATTTGAAATGGAAAAACAGAGCGTTTTTCCCCTAATATTTATTGATACATTTTGTTAAAATGCGCGCGTGCATATTTTTCGAGGGGGAAAAAACAGTTATGTAACAAAGCGTGGAAAATGTGAACACTGACAGACAAAACAAGATTCCCCTTTAAAAACGCACTCACGCACAGGCACACACTAGCACGTACGCACGCACGCGTGAGCACACATACATACATATACATACAACATCAACTACAGCAAAAAAAAAAAAAAAAAAGAATAAGAAAAAAAAGAAACAAGCGACAACCTTATCGTCAAGAGACAAAGGATTGAAATTTTGACTGCAATGAATAAACACACACACACACACACACACACACACACACACACACACACACACACACACACTTATTCTTTTTCTCCCACACAGGAAATCAGCAAAGCGAACAGATGACCCAAACCACTTAAAAACGAAATAATGTCAACCCAGCAACTCGGAAGCAATGTCTAAGACAAC
This sequence comes from Conus betulinus, assembly GCA_016801955.1. Classification (NCBI taxonomy): domain Eukaryota; kingdom Metazoa; phylum Mollusca; class Gastropoda; order Neogastropoda; family Conidae; genus Conus; species Conus betulinus. Next base: position 116,533 of record JADBJO010003013.1, on the reverse strand, counting down.
ACACTGATAGAGTCCTACCTGGCAATCAGATGGGGCAGCCAGTTGAGGATGTAGAGGACAGTCAGCACACACATCACCAGCGTGGTGTGAGACCTTATTCTCACCACGTACTTTCTCGCGCGGGAATCCCCAACACATAGCGATCCATTCACCTTGACGGACGGCTGGACAGTAGGCCTCTGGCTTGCATCAGCTGTGGATTCTGTACCATGGTCTGCACGTTCGGGTTCCGCCTGAGCCAGTCTCTCTTCTGAAGCTTCTGGCATCGGTATCTCATGGAAATGTCCGGATGATGTAGACATCTCCCTGTGGGAGTAATCAGATGTGTCGGCTGAAGGACGTACGAATGATGATCGAAAGGCAGAGAAGAAAATTCCGGTGCTTTCCCTGGTGTGTTCTGGACTGTGCTCCTCCGTCCAGCCTCTGATTCTGATTCCGTGTCTCAGCCGAGTCTGTGGTCTCTGGTCCCTGCGTCCTCTTCTTTTTTCTCCCATTTTTCGCTCCAGAGTCTGAGGCCAATTAATGCATAGCATGCCGCCATCACAGCCAGACCCACAAAGAAAGTGACGCCAACGACGACTTTGTAGACCAGGGGGATAGACGGTGTTCTTGTATCTATCGTCAGACCAGCACATTCTGACTTCCACTGCGGACTCGGTGATTTTGAGTCGGTGCATGCCGTAGTACGGGACGAAGGGCGAAAACACTAGAAAACACAAGCTGACAGCGCCTGAAGCGAAACACAGTGCTCTACGGTGATCCAGCTGCTTCTTCCAAGGTAGACACAGTCTGCGAAACCGGTCCACTGCCACAAGCACAAGCACAATGCCCGAAGCTTGAGTCGAGAGCGTGGAAGAAACCAGCAATAGTCTGCAGGTCCACGGATCCGAATTGTAGGCATAGCGGATGGTGTAGAGTTGCAGGGGAAGAGCGCAGATGTTGGTGATGACGTCCAGGGTGGCCATGAAGAGGACGAAAATTCGGGTGGCGCTGGGTTTGAACCTGGCCCCATACACCAGGATAACCAGGCTGTTGCCCACGAAGCCGAATATGATGATCAAAGAAAGGTAGATAACCACCGGTACGCGGTTCTTGAAGGCAGCTGCACTCAGGTCGCTGAGCATTCTTTCCAGCTGCTGAAGAGAGAGAGAGAGAGAGAGAGAGAGAGAGAGAGAGAGAGAGAGAGAGAGAGAGAGAGAGAGAGTGAATAATAATGAGGATCATTTATCATCCTGTTGTCCTGGGTCCCCGGATTTTGCATTTCTTACCCTCACCTTTCTATAATCTCTCTCCCCCCCACCCTTCCAGCTCCTCCGCCCTGCCCCCTCCCCCCCTCCCCCCCCCCCCCCCCCCCCCCCCCCCCCCCCCCCCCCCCCCCCTTTCCAAAAAAGATTTTTTTTTTTTTAAAGAGGCTAGATATACCCATGTGTAATCAGCGAAATTGTTATTTTCTTGGATAATCTTCTGTTGCACGTCTCATATGTACACTGTCTTTAGAATTTCACCCAGCCATTTGCTCCATGGCTTCGTCGGGGTCTAACCAGCCTCTGAGCCGGTGTCTCAGTTACTACCCCCCTCAATATATACTCGATCCGCCCCTTCACAGGTTTACTTCACTGAGCACCGATTTATTCTGCTGTCAAAACTATCAGACTTATTTTCTATTAAAAAAAAATTCTAGAGACAACGGACCATAATTCCTGAGAGAAAAAAAAAAATCCACAATCCTTGACAAAGAACAAAAGGCTCAAAAGACTTGATCGGAACGTTTTGTAACAGAACTGGGGAAAGTTGGAATACTAAAAGTGGAAATTGTCAATATATATTTCATACTAAAGTGACTATGAAAAGACCGCACCTATTCAGCTGCAGATCAGTTTACCAATGAAATATCTACCGACGTATAACGACAGTCAATTTATAACCCGGAGACATTTCATGTTTAAATTGTCGAACTTGTGTGCTTACCTTTTTTTTTTTTTTTAACAACTATCGACGCTAGGATTTTAATGAAACACACATATTTTTATTTTATTTTTATTTTTATTTTTTTTTGCGGGCAGCTAGTAATGCTAGGTACATGAAAGAACGAACAATACATGAAATAGATAAGAGCTGATGAAACAAGAGTTACTGTTTGAAACAGTTACCTCTTCGTCTGTCCATGATGATGAGTTTAAACTGGCTGACATCTCTCTTTCAATCGCTGGATGGCAGATCAAGGAATTTTCGCAAGTTGCTCGTCCCGTGATGATAAGTCTATGTGTAGTCTGTTCAGACTGAAATTTACAAAATCAGTGCCTTCAAGGGTACACCGCCAACGCAAAACGAGCTCTGTACAAGCGAGTGCGAAGATTTATGAAGAAATGAAGGCTGCCATTCGGAAATGTCCACCGCACACCAACACACACATCTGTGAGCAAATGATAAGCGAACTACGATCTCCGGAGGATACTCCGTAATCTATTTTCACCGAAACAGTTTTACAGGGCCCGTGAAGACAGAATCCGTGTCCCGGTAAATTACATAGTATTGAATGTAACACCAGTCCCCTGACGACATGTGTGGTATGGTGACATCATAAACGTTGTTCACGTCCGGTAGCGAAAAGAAACTTGGGGTTAGGATACGTGAGAATTGCCAAGAGTCACCAGGCTGTTATTTTAATATCATAGATTGACTATAAACACCCCAGAAAGTTCCAAGGTCCTAGAGAATCAAGTGGGAGTGGGGGAAGCCAGGCTGTCATTTTCAGTCTCATAGATTGACTGTAAACATTCAGACATTCCAAACGTCTGAGAGAACCAGCACGACCAGTGATGTGACCAGTAGCATCACACGTTAGACGGGGGTCCCAAACCACAATCGACGTCACTACAGATTATCTTATTATTTCACACACGTACGTGCTGTTTCACACAAACAAGAGCCTCTGACGACAACGAACTTGCCATCTGGTTGAACCTACGTATAAACTGACGTCGTGACGGATGATATTTTTAACCGGATACAAAAGAAACGCGGCCACCGGCAAAATCGACAGTCTTTTTTTTTTTTTTTTTTTTTTTTTTGTCTTGAAGCAGTTCAAACTTAAAGTCCATTTTAGAGGCTGACGATCATCGGTCAGCTTCAAGGTATCATGACTAACATTTGACAAATAATCTGGAAGGAGAGCTCACTCATGCCGAATCCGCGACTAAGCAATCATTATTGTCAATAGGGGGCTTAGCAGGTGGTGTCCTTCGATATGTTGGATCAGAACAGGCACCACTGAACACCACCGAAGCGACTCGGCGGCAGTGCAGTGCCTCCTCCGATAGGTTGTCTCTTGACGACTTGACATTGACTTCTCCCTGTGGATTGTCGGTGGCGGGACTGGCCGGGGAGGGGGGGGGGGGGCGGTATAAGCGGCGTGTATGCGATGCCGCTGAAGTAGCACAGAAGATGGGACACACACACACACACACACACACACACACACACACACACACACACACACACTTACAAACAAATAAACCAAAGAAAACAATTGCAAACTTTTAATGAAAACTGGAATCGTTTTCTATGGCGCGATAACATTGATGGCGTAAGATCTTTGGTATCGGGAGAAGTGGCACAGCCTGAAATGAAATCCATACAAACATGTGAATGTTAGTTAAAAGCGCCCGCGGGAGGGGGGGGGGGGGGGGGGGGGGGATAGTTTCTTAGTTTTCAGAGAGAGAGTGGGGAAAAAACTCGGAGGGAGAGAGAGAGAGAGAGAGAGAGAGATCAAAAAGGCATGAGTGTCGGGCATGGGAGGAACAACTCTTAATTTTCCAAATCTTTAGAGTCTGTGTTGTTTTATCATTTACCATTGTCCCTTTGATAGCCAGGAAGGCAGGGGGTGACGGGTGGGAGTGCGGAGGGGAGGTGTACCTGAACATGCTGTCCACAATGTTTGGCTTCAAATAGGAGTCTAAAGGGTGAGGAGAGTGGGGGGGGGGATTTTTCCAAAGCGAGCACGGAGTTTTGACTCTGTAAAAACTATAGGCTCCTATACGTCCCAATTATTTACAGATGCTGGTGTTGAACCACAAACAGTAGCTCCTCAAACAGTTACAGTAATGGAAAAATTTCTCTGTATTCACAGCAGAGCTAATTGCCATTATTATGGCACTGAACTATCTTCTTAGTTTTCCATATTCGATATTTCAAATATTATTTTGTGTCGATTCAAAATCTGTCTTACAAGCTTTAAAAATATTCTCATACAAGAGTGAGAGGAGAAATGATATCAGAGATATACCATTTAATTCATTTTTTATCTTTACGTGGTTCTTGTATTGATTTTTGTTGGATTCCATCACATTGTGGTTTAGCAGCAAATGAAAGGGTTGATCGGTTAGCAAATAGTGCAGCGAAGGAAAAGAGCTCTACAAAAATAGATATTCCTTTATCCTTGTATGAAAATTATAGCCTTTTAGGTAAAGCATCATGGGATTCGGTGATACGAAGACAAAAAGAGTGTCCAAACATAATAAAGGACAACAAGGGAAAATTCTTTAAGAAGCTTGTAAAATATAAAACGGGACAATCTCTCCATCAGGAACGGATTTTGAAGAGTCTGATCTTTAGACTCAGACTTGATGCATACAAAACAAAATATTGTAAAAATGTCACTTGCATTTGTGGCCAAAATATTACACCATTCCATGCCATCTTTCTTTGCAGAAATACTAAAAAATATTTACCTAATTGGTTATTAAGTTTGAACCCATCAATCGCGAATTTTTGGGACATTTTTGGGAACGAAGCGAAGGCTATAGAAGTTGTGAGGGCAATTGTTAAGAGTCCAGTTGGACATTTACTTTGATTCTCGAGTTATTTGCTGGTTTTATTCTCTTATTATTTCAATGCTTAAAATGTTTTGTTTCTTTAAAAATGTTCAGATATGAATCCAGACTCAAGTAGTTTACCATTATGCCGGTAGATTAGAATGGGGTTAAAGTGATGGTCACTTATTGATATCTCATTAATTGATTAGACTATGCATGCAAAGATTAGTATACTACACTACCCCCACACTCAATACACTTTTCATATTTTAAAAACAACACACACATTTATGCCCCCCCCCCCCTCCCCTACACACACACACACACACACACACACACACACACACACACACACACACACACACACACACACACACGCACACGCACACACGCACGCACGCACGCGACGCGACACACACACGAACACACACACGCACGCACGTTTGTACGCACACGCACACACACACACACGCACGCACGCACGCACACACTGACTGAAAGCCATTTGAAACTGACTAAATGCCATCTCACCAGTCCTGAAATATAAATTGTGACCACTCCATCTATTCCACCAGTCCTAACATTTTGCATGATTTGCGATAGAATCCTGAAACTTATCTGGACGTTCCTCTCTCTCTCTCTCTCTCCTCTCTCTCTCTCTCTCCTCTCTCCTCTCTCTCTCTCTCTCTCTGTCTCTCTCTCTGTGTCTCTCTCTCTCTCTGGTCTGTCTCTCTCTCTCTCTGTCTGTCTGTCTCTCTGTTTCAACGAGTTCTATAAAAATTGTTTGCAGAGAGGACAAGGATTTCAGTTCGGCAAACGCTAAAAGTTTACTATTCAATAGTGCTTGTTTTTATTCGAGCTTTGCGTTTACTTTTTGGGACAGTCATATAAATGATGTTGGAATGACTTTTCACTGAAGTTGGAGTATGGCTGCCTTTATGGCAGGATACAAAAAAAAAAAAAAAAAAAAAAAAAAAAACCCTAAAAAAACCCCTGTCATACACACAAAACACCCGCTCCCTTTGTTGGGTAGGTGGGATTAATCCTTGCCTGTCTATACAGGGAGCGTTGGCAGGAGTTTCAGCCAGCGTACGCGCAGAAGAAGAAGAAGAAGAAGGAATGACTTAAATTCACAAAGTTCGGAGATGTTGCACTTTGTCTTGTACTCGTGCGTATAGTTAACATTGTTTGTTCTAGCTCTACGTTTTGTTATTTTGTATTAAGCATTTCTCCCGATGACTGGAAAAGAATTTTTTCTTTTTTGTTTTTTCTCCTTCATTAAGATACAAAACAATGCTGACTTTTTCTGTTTGTATCTTTTCAAAGATTTTGCCGATTTCTCACTGATTATTTGGGTGGGTTCAGTTTCTCCTTACGCTATAATCATTACTCTGTAAGAAATATTTCTCCCAGTGATCGGTATTTTTAAAGATATCGCTTTCTCCCCTTTAAAATGCAGAAGAATGATGAATGTGTCGTTTTCTATTTGTTATATGACACGAAGCAGATTTCTACCTAGTTATTTTGGTTTGCTCAGTTTTACGATCGTATTATACGATGAATTTTTCAATGAAATATGCTTTTTCAGACTGATAATGGCATCTACGCCTGAAAACAAACAAACAAACAAACAACAACAACAACAACAACAACAACAACAAAGAAAAAGAAAAAAATACATTTGCAACAACATAAAAAATTACTCCCCCGTCACTTCCACGTCATTGAAACCCAGATAAGAACAGGACAGCTGTAAAACCTAGCTCTGTGTGTGTGTGTGTGTGTGTGTGTGTGTGTGTGTGTGTGTGTGTGTGTGTGTGTGTGTGTGTGTGTACCAATAAGTGATGTAGACGTTGAAAAAGCTGTACAGCAACTTAAGAATGGAAAGGGCTTGTGGGATAGATAAAATACAAAATGAATATATAAAACAAAGCATTCCAGTTCTTAAAAGAAGTTATTGTAAACTTTTCAATAAAGTTTTTTTTTTACACAGGGACCATACCAGAAGAATGGTTGATTGGACTTATTCTGCCAATATACAAAGGAAAAGGTAGTAAATTGGACTGTAACAATTACAGAGGTATAACACTTTTGAGTTGTGTTGGAAAACTGTTCACAACAATTTTGAAAAACCGTTTGACAAATTTCATCGAGAATAGCAACACACTTTCGCAAAATCAAGCTGGTTTTCGACGAAGTCATTCTAAGACAGATCATGCATTTGCTTTAAAAAGCTGAATTGATATTTTCAATAGTCGTAAAAAGCAATTGCTTTGTGTTTTTGTTGATTTCACAAATGCGTTTGATTCAGTTTGGAGGTATGAATTATGGCAAAAGTTTATCAAAGAAGGTGTAAATGGAACGATTTTGCAAGTGATCCCGAATATGTACCAGCAAATAAAATCTTGTACATTTATAAATGGAAGTCAATCTGTATATTTTGGCAGTTTTAGAGGTGTTCGTCAAGGTGAACAGCTTTCATCTTTGCTATTTTCTTTGTATTTGAATGATCTTGAACTATATCTCACAGATCGTAACTGTGCTTTCTTGAATATTGATTTGAGTCTTCCTGACTCAGATTTGTTAAGTTACATTAGTTTACTTTTACATTTATACGCTGCTGATATCGATACTATTGCAGATTCTTTTTTGCGGTTTACAGCATGCTCTTCATGTATTAAGCGAGTATTGTAGTATAGGCAAGCTTAATGTAATGTAGCAAAAACAAAGGGTGTAGTCTTTAATGGACGCAATAATCCTAGAAACAAACTAAAAATTCAGAAACCAGTCTATAGAAGTAGTACACACTTTCAAATATTTAGGTATAATCTTTAGCAAAACAGGAATTTTTTTTTTTTTATAAATGTAAGAAGTGTTTGTATGACCAAGTGTAATGTGCAATGTTTTCTTTATTAAAGATGGCAAGATTTCAAAATTTGCCTATAAACATTTGACTGGACTTATACCAATCAATGGTACTGCTTGTGCTTTTTTATGGCTGTGAAATTTGGCATATAGTGATTTAAAGCTAATAGAAAGTTTTCAGCTTATAATTTTTGAGCATCTTTTTCATGTAAATCGTTCTACCAAAAAATAATTGAGATATGGAGAACTAGGAATGTATCCTGTTTCAGTTCAAGTACATGCACGAATGATAAAATTCTGGTCATCCTTACTTCTCCACAAGCAAACAAATATTCATCTAGATTGTATCAAGTATTATATGATTTATACAGAAATCAGGGTTTTACATCTAGGTGGTTGATATGTATAAGGGATGTCCCTAATAGAAACAGGATTCGACTGCGTGTGGGAACAAAAAAGTTTTGGTCTGTTCACAGCCTCTGTAGAAATGTTCCTAATTCATTAGAAGACATTTACATACGTGCATGGAATAATGCTTTTGAATCTAGTAATAAGTGTTTATTTTACAGAAATTTTAAAAAGAGTTTCGCCGTGAAAAATGTATTGAAGTGTTACCTGTTTATATATACCCACTGATTCGGTTTTTGCTGTGGCAATAATAAACTCATGATAGAAATTGGCAGACGATTTGGAATACCTCATGATGAACGATTCTGTCAGGACTGCGACCAGAGTGACCTTGGTGATGAATTTCATTTTGTAATGAAGTGTAACAAATATAACGACATTAGAAATCAGTTTATACCTAGACAATGTAGATGTACAAAGTCCGTATTTAACTATTGTCGTTTGCTTTGTGGTGGTAAGAAAGTGTTGCTAAACTTAGCGAAGTTTTTAAAACTTTGAAAAGTTGTGTAACATTACATTCAGTGTTAATTATAGGGACAATTTGGATGCTTTAATTTGTTTAATTTCTATTTGTTTGATTTGTTTCAAGTCCTCCATGCCCCCAAAAGGGTCACAGGATTAAAATCTTTGAATCTTTGTGTCGTTCTGTCTGTCTGTATGCCTCCCTCTCTGTTGTGTGTGTGTGTGTGTGTGTGTGTGTGTGTGTGTGTGTGTGTGTGTGTGTGTGTGTGTGTGTGTGTGTGTGTGTGTGTGCGTGCGTGCGTGCGTGCGTGCGTGCGTGCGTGCGTGCGTGCGTGCGTGTGTTTGTGATCCAGCTCACATCTTACCTTTGCCTGTTAACTCTATTGCATTCAATAGTTTTCAGATTTTCGATGGATAAACTCTTCTTCCTTTTTACATGAAACCGTAAAAATGGCGCTAATATCATATATATTTAACTGTGGTT